>CAUYRT010052074.1:0-12825 GCA_963574885.1 Lepilemur ruficaudatus | reverse complement strand
ACCCCGTCTCTACTAAAATATAAAGAAATTAATTGGACAACTAAAAATATATAGAAAATATTAGCCGGGCATGGTGGCACATGCCTGTAGTCCCAGCTACTTGGGAGGCTGAGGCAGAAGGATTGCTTGAGCCCAGGAGTTTGAGGTTGCCATGAGCTAGGCTGATGCCACGGCACTCGCTCTAGCCTGGGCAAAGGAGTGAGACTCTGTCTTAAAATGTGAAAGTGTGGTGTTTCCGACAGGATAGGCTAATTGGGAAACAGAACAGGATTGGTGCCCTAGGGTAAACTGGTAGGTCTGCAGATGAGGGTTTGGGGCTGTGACCCAGGCTGTGGTGCTGAGAGACAGGTCTTTCCCTTTTCTGTCCCATTGTTGGGAGGGGGCTGGTTTTATGCCCTATTCTGTGTCCTCATCCATAGTGATAGAGCTACAAACTGCTTCTGGAGGCCTGCATGTTAACACTCTGGGTTGCAGTTTCCTTAGTCATGAAATAAGAGCTGAGGCAAGTATCCTCCAGTTCTCAGTTCTGACGTCCAAGAGTGTCATTTGCACCTTTATCCAGCCCCTCCACAAGTGTCACCTCATGTGGGCCTTCATTTGTTGGATTTATGGCTGCTGACTAAGTTCTTGCAAGGTGGGCTTGAAGCTTGTGCCTCCTAACCCTTCTGAGTCTGTCCTGGCTGGAAGGAGCTCCTCTCTGGCCAGAGTCTCACTTCAGGCAGCCCTGCCATCTCTGCTGATCCTCCCCTATCCCTCAGGGTCAGAATATACAGGTTTTCCATCTTTTCTTTTTCTCGATAGTTTCAGTACCAGTAAGTCTATTTATTCATTATATTTCCCAGGGAAAGGAGAAGGGAATGGAAAACAGTTAGCATGCATATTACGAAATGGGAAAGGAAGTGTTTGGTACAGCAAAATCAACCTCCAGTACATACACCCCATTACTGAGGTATCTCCTGCAGTTCAGGAATGAGCAGCAGGGATCACGGAAAGAGCAGATAGGTACAGACTTTCCTACCCTCCCTCCCTGCCCGTAAATTCAGGATTTCTCACAAAGCTTTGATTTCTAGCAGTAAACATAGAGATATGTTTGTCTCCTATTAATCTTATGTCCAGTTTGACCTAAGTCTCTTTGCACCTGCATGAAAGTTCCTGAGTAACTTGAATATACATTCACATTCCCCTGCATGATCTCCTAAGCATTTTTTCTACATGGAAGGCCCCCAGTTGCTTCTCTCTACTTTAGGATTACAGATTAAGTAGGTTTGATCCATCCAAATACAGTAGTGTCTTAAGTGTTTGGCATGAATCACATTGAGGAATTGGTCATGACTCAGAAGTTGAGAACAAGGAGGGTTCCTGACTTCTTCAGGATTTTTGCATAAATTATTTAAGCCTTGTGCAGACAGCCTACGAATTAAATGTGTGTCTGTGTGGGTGTGTAGGTTAGGAATGGAGAAGAAGGTAGGGTAGGAGTCAAGTTTTTAGGACAGAAGATCTGGTCCAAAATAGGAAATAGGAGAAGGAGAACACAAAAGAAAGAATGGTTCAAGATCCCCACTTTAAGAAGAGGGCCCCCCAGACTAATGCTTCAGATCCTTTTGCCTGGCACAGAACCTTTGGTCAGAGATGTTTTGGCCATTTTTCTCTCAAAACAAAAAGTTTGTAAACACACTGCAAAAGAACATGGAGAAAGACCAACACATTATATTTACACAAACCAGGCCACCCAGCAATTACCAACTCAGAGACCCAGGGAAGTCCTACAAAGCCCAAACAAATACAGTAGCTAGAGGGGAACAGCATCCGAGGGAGACAAGAATCCAGGAACAAATGCACAGCACCCAGTACACACTACCCAGTGCACACCACCCAGTGCACACCGCCCACTGCCCACTGCACACTGCCCAGTGCACACCGCCCACTGCACAGCACCCACTGCACACCACCCAGTGCACACGGCCCACTGCACACCACCCCGTGCTCACCACCCAGTGCACACTACCCACTGCACACCGCCCAGTGCACACCACCCACTGCACACCACCCAGTGCATGGCACCCACTGCACAGCACCCACTGCACAGCACCCACTGCACACCACCCAGTGCACACCGCACACCGCCCACTGCACAACGCCCACCACACACCACCCACTGCACAACGCCCACCGCACACTGCCCAGTGCACACCGCGCAGTGCACACCACCTAGTGCACACCGCCCACTGCACACTGCCCACTGCACACCGCCCAGTGCGCAATGCCCACTGCGCAACACCTGGTGGTTCTATTGTGCTTGCTCCATTCAGCACAGTGAAGGAAGTTCACAGTGATCTTGGCATGTAAACGAAACCCCCGTTTTCTCCTTTAGCTACCATGACACTATTAATCACTGCTGCAGCAGAGCAGGACACTGGCTCTGGGCACCATGAAGAGGCCCTTGCTGTGGGTCTCCCTGGAAGCCAAGATTTTTGAAAGTTTAAGGATTTTAGTTTCTCGCTTCATATATCCAACCCTGGACTGCACAAGACGAGTACAGGGGTATTGGTCTTAAAACTTACCCTCACCAACTCAGATTTTTTGGGAACACACACGTGCACATATACCCTGTTGTGCATGGTAAACCTAGCCTAATCCAGTGAAAGATGGATCTGGTGTGTAAAGCCTGTCTGGTGCCCTAGGACTGGGCAGCCTCACCTAACCTTGCCTTCGTCTCTGCACCTTTCGCTTGGCCCAGCCTCTCCTAATCTCGTGGCACCACCTTCTCCTGTTTAGACTAATTTCCAATTGTCGTGGGTCAACCCAGGTAAAATCTAGTTGCCCCTGAAATATTTTCAAGTGCAGGGGGTTTCAGGGGGACACTATGGCAGAAGATCCAGCTCTCACTGGTAGTTCGGTAGGCTGTGCACACCACGTTGTTGCTCTCCATGGTGATAGAAACAACAGAAAGCATTCCTGCTGTGCAGACCTAGAGCTGCTGCCTGCTGACTTAGCCCTGACGTTGCCCATATACCTGAGAACAGTGTCAGAATGAGGGCCATAGATTATAATAGACAAAAATACAAAACCAGAATATTTATATTAAGAAAAAAAAGCTAAAATGCACAAGATAGGTCATTTGCAGACAGCTAGTGGAGCTGGCTTCCTGGAGAAATGGAATCCAAGGGAGAAAATAAATAAAATCACATTGGCCCAGAATGGGGTGGGAGTGAGCTTAGGAGTGGCAGGTCTGCAGCTGTTCCCCAACCAACCTTTTGCTTCTGTCACTATCTGTTGCTTGGGACAGTTCCCGGCACCCTATCCCAAGAGTGGGTATGAGGATACAAGATGTGAAAAAAGCCCTGCCTCATTGCTGAGAGATTCTCTTCCGCAGAAGGTAGTGGCTGTGTGTTGGGTCCATTGATCTACTCTCATGCTTGATCATTCCACTCCAGCATGGGAAATATTATTACACATCCTTCTTAAAAAGGAAAGCAACTTCCCCATCCAGGCCACTTTCAGAAGCTGGAGACTGTGGGAGTGGAGCTGCAGACAAAGCATGCAGGTTCCAGGGCAGTTTCCCTCAGTGCCCTCCCTGGTGCTGGGGTAGAGCATGGCTGGGGTTCCTTAGCCTCGCCCCTTCCCCCACTGAGAGAGAAGAAGGGGTGATGCTGTGAACCCCAACCTGAGATACACGGCAGTACCAGCCACTCCCGACCCATGCCATGCCCACCTTCTCCACTCTGCTGGTGGATGCCTGCTCCTAGAAATTTCCTGATAGCGAAAGAATAGCCCCTACCACTGTGGCTCAAGTTGGGCACTCCAGGAGCGGGGCAGGGTTGTGGGTCTCTTCTTTCTCCTGAAAGAGGCTCGCTTTCCCTGGGAGCTGAGGGCTGCTGAGCCTTCAGTGGACATGAGGCCACCATATGGCTGACGCTGTGGTGGAAGTGGCGCGTCTTGGGCTGGGTAGCAGCTTGCATTCTTTGGCACAATGATGTAGACCTTCACAGTTGTAGCACCTGTCTTTTTCTGATACACACTTCTGCATGTTTTTCCCCTCTGACCTCCTCTCACTCCCAGTACAGGACACCCCACCAGTCCCATGACACGATAGATTCTAGTCCATTGGCAGAGTTCTTAAAGGTGAGCACCAGTGTCTCTCCCTCCACCAGGCTCCAGAAGCTCTCCATGCACACATGCACAACTTACTGTGGTTCACAGAGACATCTGGGGGAGGGGACGGGGTGAACCGAGCATGGCCCTGGCGTGGGTGGGCATGGACAGAATGTTGAACCCATGCGAACCTTGATTCCTTAACAGATGCTGGCCATGTATAGCAGTTGTGGGTTTTCTGCCACCAGGTTGTGTCTTTTGCCGCCTTGGCGCAGCCACCTTCAAACTGCTGGTTGGACACAGAGCCTGTGGTCACTGGCTGGGTCTGTTGCCCTGGGACCCTCGACAGGTAGCTGCTGGCCCCAGAGAAGTCCAGAGGCAAAAGGGCCAGGGCCAGGTTTTCCATCTTAATCTTCCTGTGGAATCTACATCTTGTTCTTGTCTGAAGAGATTAAGCCTAATTACTTTCAGATATTTGTGGTAGGACTATTAAGTCATCTTCCTCTTCAATCTTCTCTTTCCCAAGAAAACATATCCTAGTTCACAGGGGTTTTCCTTCCCTATCATTTTCTTTTCTTCTGTCTACCTGTTTTTCTGACTTCTTCATGTCGCTTTTCTCTTTAGACCCCTGAACTTAACCTAATCTCCAGGAGAAGGAATTAGGGGCAGAGGAATTGAGGATTATGCCTCAGAGCACCTGGGTGGACAGGACTGGGTGTTGTCTCGCTGACAAGTTGAGTTGACTGTAGGAAGAGCAGTTGGAGGGAGCCTAAGAAGGGTGAGCCAGAGAGTGGCCTGGCAGTGGTTAGGACAGATGGCATGCAAGTCACGGGAGAAGGGAGATCACCCTGGAGCAGAGGGCCTAGAAGGCAGCACAGGAAGCATCACTTGGGGGAGCAGGGGAAGAGGGGACTGGAAGAGAGTGGACAGGAGCAGAAGTGAGAGGAAACCAGGAAATTTGGCATCTGGGCCATGGGAATTAGTGACGCACAGTTCTGGGATCCTTCACAAGAGCCATAGAGGAGTGGGCTTTGAGGGGAGTGGGAGGTGAGAAAATATGAGCAGCCCTTCCAGGAGTTTCTCTGTGGCAGAGAAAGTAGAGTGAGAGGGTCCTGGGGCCTGAGGGCATCAGCATCGAGGAGCTGCCTCTTCCTGTGCTCTCTGCAGGAGGTTGACACATCACCTGTACCCTCCCAGGTGCCAGGCCAGGTGCAGCCCACGTGTTTGGGATACAGAGATAGAGAAGCTCCACTCCCTCCTGGCCAGCGCCCGCAGCAGCTAGCACTGACCTCTCTTCCAGGAAACCTTCATGACTTCCTGGCAAGGTGAGTCTCCTCTCTGGGATCTCACAGCACCATATGGTCCTCTGTGTCCTCACTTTGGTCCTTTGTGCCCTCACCGTGGCTCTAGTTCTGCATGTTGTGTGAAACTTATTCACGTCTGTCTCCCACCCTCCTGAGGCCATCTGAACGCAGAGGCCTGTCGACTTTACACGGTGTCCACTACACATAGAAAAGTTGCCAGGTGTCTCTTAGGTTCCCAAAAGCCTTGAAAGAAAAAAGAAAAATCCATCAGTTTAGCAAAGATGGTGGACACAGAAACCCTCATGTTCAGAGGGCTGTGGGGATGTGGTTGCCACAGCGCCCCATTCGGCTGGACCAGTGAAAGTCACACTTTACCAAGGAGGTCGGGTTCTAGATAGTTTTGTCCTAGGGCTGATTTCGTATTATCTTGCTACACCTTCCATCTTCTCTCTTTGTCTTCTCTCTCCTTTAATATCTGGGTCTCCCCTTCCTCCTCAGTGTTCCCCAAAATAGGGCAGCTAAGAGCCATTCTTTTTATCTTGCTTTGCAGCTTGGGTCCATCTCATTTCCCCAAGTTCCCAAGCATGTTGGAAGTGGAAAAAATAAAAAGGTTCCCCAAAAGAAAGACTCCCTCAGGATCAGTGGAGCAGGAGCCCCTTGTGTGTGCCAACTCCCCCATGACCAGGACCAAGAGCCTGGGTGCCACCCTGGCTTGCCCCAGCCCTGAGCTCAACACCATAGCTACCAGCACCCCTCATGAACTTGTCTGAGCTGCCAGGGAGGGCCTGCCAGAGACTGGGGTCACACGTGGGTTTGTAGAGATAGAGAAGAGGACCGGCAGTGGCCGTGGGAGGAAAATCAGACCCTCTGGCTCCCAAAGGGAGTCTGAAAGGGACCTGCCCCTGAAAAGGAGCACTCTCCACCCCTGGCCCAGTGGCATGTCAGTCCTTTCACCTGACCTGGACCAAGTTTTCCCAGAAAAGCAGGTAGAAGATGTCGTTGGTCTCCCTGCCTGCAATGAGAAGAGAAAAACCCACTCCCAGGGGAGGCCTGGTCTTCACCCAGCCACCTCCCGTGCTAAGTGCCGGGCCAGGCCTGGGCAGAATAAGCCAAAGGGAGACCCTGGAGCCTGTGGCCTCAAACCTGTGCTTGGGCAGGATCCCCCTGTGCAGCCTGAGAAGAAGGTGTCCAGGCAGAAGTCACGGGGTTGGAGAAAAGAAGGGGAGCGGGCAGGAAAGAAGCCGAGGTCCCTGTCGTTCAGCTTCAGCCAGGCCTCTTCTACTCCAGCTCTAGTCCAGACCCTCCCCCAGACCCTTCAGATGGCCAGTCCTGACAGGCTCCAGTGAACCAGTCCAATGAGAATGAGGAGGCATGGCAAGCCGACGTTGTCACAGCCTTCTTGGCCGGAGAGGTGTGACACATCAAGAAGTGGAAGAAAAAGTATTTGCTTCCGGGCTTAAGGGAGAAGTCGGGGCCCCAGGTGAACCTCAACAAGCCCCACTGCTTTAAAAAGCTGGCCAGAGCTATAAAAACAGAGACCATGGGTTTGGATACCACTCGGCATTCCCTGGGCCCTCTGCATACCACAGGTGCAAAGGCCACAATAGACGTGGGAAAGTTCTTCACTGTCCACTGCAAGAATATCTGCCGAGTTGTCTTCACTCTATGTCACACCAGTGTCAGGCGGGGCAAGGTTAATGGGCGGTCCGAACTGCAGGCCTTGTCTGTCACTTGGCAAGTAAGCACAGGCTGGGGTGGGCGAGAAGGGCAACCCCAGCTCAGCAAAGGGAGGGAGCAAGCAGGGTGGAGGAGATGCAGCAGAAGGGCCCGCCCACTGATCCTGCCAGCCTTGCCCCTAAGGCACTCCCAGCTCCAAAATGCTGTCCAGACACCGTGCCCTCGGAAGGCAGCGACGGGGAGCCGGCCCTACACAGGCCTGAGCCGCTGCTCATGGCCCCACCTCCCCTGCCTGCTCCCCTCTCAGCAGTCGGGGACGACCAGGGTGGCATCTATGCCTGCAGTCAGCCTCGTGCACAGGTGTGGAACTGCAGCATCACAGAGTTGCTCTGCAGCCTGGCACTGCCACTCTCCTTTGTTTCATGCCAGCCCTTCAGGAAGTTTATGGCCCAGGTCGACCCTTGCTACAATGTGCCCTCTCCAGCCTTCTTCTGCGACGAAGCCCTGTCTCTGCTGCATGAGGCCTTGGGCAAGCAGGTGCTCCAGGAGATGCAGTGGGCTGAGGGGGGCCGTGTGCACCTCACTGTTTCCATGGCAGCCCAGGACTCCCTTGTGAGCTATGTGGCTGTCGCTGCCCACTGGGGGGTGTCATCAGGGAACCTGAGAAAGCGAGCAGTGCTCTGGGTTCAAGGCCTGCCCTTGGAAAGAGCTGCAGAGGACAGGCAGCCAGAAGTGCTGGAGCAGGCTGGCCTGTGGCTGGGCCGCGGCTCCCTGCAGGCAGGTTTCCTAGTGTCGAGTGGTTGCCCCAGTCTGGAGTGGGCAAGCCAAGGGCAAGGGCTGTACCCACATCCCTTGTTTTGCCCACTGCCTCGACTCCCTGGTGAGAACTTTCTGTGTCACCATCATAGTGTCCAGATCATCTTGGGCACGGCCAAGGCCATCTGCAGCCATTTCCAAGGGTCTGCGGAGTCCCGGGGGCTCCTCACCCAGCTCCAGCTCCAGCGGGGCCTCCGGGCCCACCAGCCCTTTGAGGATCTCTCAGACTACTGGGTCTCGGCCTACCGCCTGCTGGAGTGGCTGGTGGAGCAGCAGCAGTCCCTTCAGGAGTACGAGGAAAAGCACCAGCTAGGGAAGGCTGGTGCCGCCTTGTCAGCCACGTTCTGGAGCCTGGCGGAGAGTCTAGTCAAGCTCCTCCAGCCCTTCCAGATAGTGGTCCATGAGGCGAGCGCAGCACAGGCATCTTTGCGCCGGGTGCTGCCCCAGCTCCGCTACCTGCATATCTTCCTGGAGCAGATTCGCCAGCACTTCAAGGAGCAGAGCCATGGAGAGATGGGTGCGGCCATCCGGCTGTCTGAGAGCCTGGCCCTGCAGCTCTCCTCGGACTGTCAGCTCAGTGAGCTCTTCTACCGCGAGGAGTTCGTGCTGGCCACATTACTGGATCCCCGCTTTAAGGGCAAGATCGAGGCCATCCTGCCCATAGGGGCCAACATTGATCACTGGAAGCAAGTCCTTGTGTACAAGGTGAAGGAGATTATGGTATCTGAATACTCTTTGCCTGCCCCAAGCTCCCTGCAGAGGCCCAGGGATCTGCATTTTGACCCTACCAGAGTAGCCAAGAGCCCTGGGGTGGAGGGGAAGAGCCAGGAGGAACCGCTGCAGAGCAGCAGCTGTTCCAGGGCCTTCCTGCTACCCCGGAGGGAGAAGAGCTTGCTGGAGCAGCTGGAAAGCGTGGGGCTGCTGGCCTCCAAGAGGACTGGGGCCTCGCTTTCCACTGAGAACCACCTGGCCAGTGTCACCGTCAAGAAGTACCTGTGGGAGAACGAGACCATTGGAGCCCAGGAGGACCCCCTGGCTTACTGGGAGAAGAAGCGAGAAGCCCGGCCAGCCCTGGCCAAACTGGCCACCATCTATCTGTCTTGTCCCCCTATGGGTGCCTTCTCTGAAAGTATCTTTGCCTCCCTGAACAGCCCCACCATAATAGAACAGAATTCCTCTCTCAAAGTGGAAGTCATTGAGCTTCTCCTCTTCTTGAAGACCAACCTGGAGAACTTCCCCAACTACACTCTCCCTCCCCTTAGCTTCTCCTGTAGTGACCTGGCCGAGAAACAGGAGACCCTTTAGTCTGCCCAGTGTGCGGGATAGCATGCACGGTGGGGTGCCTCTGGCCATCCTGGAGTCGCAGGAGCTCTGAAGAGCACCTATGTGTAGAAATTGTAGTAGATCAAAGTAGAAAGCAGAGTGTTGCCTTATGGGATGTCAGATGGGGATGGCCAGAATCCCAAACCTATTTGGTAAGAATGGGGACATTTTCTAAATTCTTGACTGACTGCCATATTTTTTTCTGAGAGATGTCATTTTCCGTCTCCCCATTGCTTCATTTATATCTAGCATCATGTGCATAGAAAAGGCTTACTGTGCTCATAAATGGCTATGAGTTGTACCCTATGGCTTTATTCACTGTAATTCCCTATTGAGGTATTGGTGGGTACTTAGGACCTTGCATACACCCTGTCCACATGCACCAAAGTATACATGCCCTTAAGAGGCTTGCTTTCTCAAAAAGTGGCCAGGGTCAAGAGGAGGCATGTGCTGGCAGGTGGGATATGTCCTCAGCCACCGAGAGCCGAGGTGGCTGGAGCACTTTCTGAGGCTGCTTGCACTGTAGGAAGAAAGAAACCCCAAGGTGGAGTAGCCAGAGAAGGAAGTGCACATGACCACGCACACACCAGTCTTGTGTGTGTGCATCGTAGAGTGGCCAGAGAACCCCTGATTGTTGGAACTGACCAGCTAGCCAATCCTCAAAATGTCATTCTTAACCAGTAGTTTGTTTCCAGACTACTGGAAACCTTGGGGTTTCTTTCTTTCAACAGTGAAAAGAGCCTCAGTCGCTTTCCCAGGCCCCTGTGGCTGGTTATACATCCCACCTGCCAACACCCTCACCCCGGTCACCCCCAATTCCTGGCCACTTTTTTGTTTTTTTGCTTAGTCAAACAATTTTAATGAAGTTAAAGGTCAGCAGAAAAGGTGCAATTACATGAAAAGCCCCAGATTTTGCACGTTTAAATTGTTTTTCACTGTCTTTACTTGTAAGGTGTTGAAGGTGGGACCCACTCCTGAATCTTCTTTCTAGTGGTGGAATAAGGTACATACTGCTGCAGGGTGCCAGTCACGTTGAATTTATGGTTTGTCCAAATGAATTTTCAAGCAATAGGTGGTTTTGTTGTTGGAGGATCATCAGTCATACAGTGAAGCCAACGATGCCCTCAGGAGGCACCATGCTTCCATCCACGTCCCAGAATGTGTGTTTGCCATTCATTTCAGTGGTATATATAACCCACCGGTGACAGCCAAAAAATTGCTTGTTGTCTTCATAGTATTTGTTTCCGTATTTGTCTTCCCCTGCTAATGTACCAACCCTCACATCATTTGCCCTGAAAAAAACTCGTAGATAGCCACAGAGGCCTCCATGACTGCTGACCTGCTGCAGCTTGAGCTTCAGAACCTGCACTAACTCCATCTTGTCCCGGAGGTATTCCTGGCCACTTTTAAGGGGCAAATCCCTTATTTGGAAGAGAGAAAGGACATGTGTAGAGCCCATTCAGTAGAGTGCTGAGTGTCCCTTTAGGACATAGTGCAGGACCTGAGGGCTCGGGATTGGACAGGAGAAGAAAGAAAGGGAGAGGCCGGGAGTGTTGGGGGAAGCCTGTCAACCCCACAAGACTTGCATCCAGGTGGCCTGAGAGTGCCTGGTCACTGGGAAAGGTGGCTGCAAAGATGAAGGTAGGAGAAGTAGGGGAGTCCTCAAGGCTATGGGGGTGAAGAGACAGACTGTCCCCTACTGGACTGGCAGCCCTGGAAGCCCATTCCCGTGCCTTTCCTGGATGACTAATTCCTTATGAATTTTGGGTGTCACTGAAAATGAAGGAAGCAGGAGAAGTTAACTGTGTCCTTTCACTCAGAGGTAGCCTCTGTCAGTACTTTGACATATTTCCTCTTTTTATATTGAGATCATATCCTATGTACTTATTAGTATCCAGTATTTTCATTTTCACAGTATAATAGCATCTTTCAAATAAAGCTTTGTAAGAGCTTGAGTAGCATGATTTGAATGAAAGTCTGGCCTCCACATTGCTTAGATCACCTCTCCCCACAGCAGCTAGGAGTGGGGAGTAGGGTGGGCAGGGGCATGTTCACAAGCTCCCCAGTGATAGCAGGTGGGGGCCGTGACGGGGCCTCCTTAATGTACCCTGCTCTGAATCGAGTGCATCTGGATACTGGGGACAAGGCTTGCCCTGGACCCAGCTCTGGGACTCCAGCTCCTAGTATTCTGATTGGGGGTGGGGGTGGGAGAGGGCCGTGATGCTCCCTAAAGTTGCTTTGGGGGCAGCATCGTGTTCGGTGCGGCCAGCCGTTGAGCTGTCCGAGCTGTTCTCAGAAGAGGCATCGGGCCTTTGCTGTATGGCGTCACTGAACGGGCTCTGCGGCGTGTTCAGAGAGGATGGGCAGGCCTGGAATGGAGAGGTGGCCCCATTTGGGAGAAGAATGTGAGGAAGATGGAGGGTGAGAGGAAGAGGAAAAAGCTTGATGGTCCCAAGCCACGGGCCTGGGCTCTAGAGCCCTGGTTCTCCACTAAGGGCAATTTTGTTCCCCAGGTGACATTTTTGGTTGTTACATGTGGGGGAAGAGGAGTGGTTCTGTTGGTGTCTAGTGGTAAGAGGCCAGAGACGCTGCTAAACACTCTACAGTGCACAAAACAGCCCCCACAGCAGAGACTTACCCTGCCCAAATGCCAGGGTTGGGAAGCCCTCTTCAAGTGTTGGGGGAGGGGAAGGAATGGGGCAGGGGAAGGGCCCCACCCAGTTCACCTGAGGCTGCTCTGGGTTGAGCCATTTCTCTCCTAGACTTAGCTCTGCCCTGCCTCTGCTGGCTCCAGGGCACATTTCCCAGGTAGATGAGGCTCTGCAAGGCTTGTCTTCCCTGGAGGCCCAAGGCCATCCCTGTCACCAAGTCCTCTTTCCAGATTCACTTCATTTCCACAGGACAAGGTGACTCCCCTTCTCCACAGCAGAGAGTTGAAGCAGGTGGATGTGTGGGAAGCCGTCCTCAGTCATGTCTGCTGGCAGCCTGACGTTAGTGGGGTCTGTACCAGGCAGTGGGCATCCAGTGATCTCAGGCTATGTGGTTGTGGTGTGCAGACCTGAGGGACGATCTGGGAGTGGGAGCAGGGCAGAGGTCATTGGTTCCCAAGAGAATCAGGGTTTTGCATGGCTTACCACCAAGACCCAGGCAGCTTGCGCTGCAGTGAGGGCAGGACAGGGCCATGCCGGTGCAGGGCAGTGTGCTGGAGGGCGGCATCTTGTCTGAGTCCAGTGAGGCATCTTACCAGTGTTGGTCCTTGAAAGCCTCAGCGTTCTCCCTGCAGCTGCTCGACAGTCTCCTTTGCAGACTCAGTCATTCAGCCTCGTAAGCGGTGCTGTGTGCACAGGAGTTCCTAACCATGTTCACTACCAAAATAGTGTGGGGGGAGTGGTGCGCATTCCTGGAGTGAAGCCCATAGGTACCTCAAGAATCCTGTGTCCCCAAAGCAGATGATCAGGTGCACCACACGCTCTTTTTTTTTTTTTTTTTTTGAGACAGAGTCTCACTCTGTTGCCCGGGCTAGAGTGCCGTGGCGTCAGCCTAGCTCACAGCAACCTCAAACTCCTGGGCTCAAGCGATCCTCCTGCCTCAGCCTCCCGAGTAGCTGGGACTA
>CAUYRT010052072.1:0-13005 GCA_963574885.1 Lepilemur ruficaudatus | reverse complement strand
GGCATTTGGAGACGGCCCCAGAGAGAAGGAGCAGGAGGAAGCAGAGATTCCCTCCATCCCTGCAGAATGCACACACGCTGTTCACTGCAGAGGCTGCGCCACCTCCAGAGGCTGCAGGGCGACCTGCGGTGGCTCCTCCTGAGGACGTGTGTTAGTCAGTGTTCTGCAGATACACAGAATCACAGGGCACACAGATCTGGGTGTAGGTCTAGACAGATAAGAGGGGGTTTACTGTGAGAACTGGCTCCGGGGACCGTGGAGGCTGAGAAGTCCTGCCCTGTGCCGTCTGCAAGCTGGGGACCAGGACGCTGGAGCTGTCACTCAGGCTGAGTCCGGAGGCCTGAGCAGCGGGCGTTCTCACGTCCAAGGGCAGAGAAGGTGGATGTCCCAGCTCCGGAAGTCAGAGCCAAGTCCCCTCCTCCGCCTTTTTGTTCTCTCTGGGCCCTCCATGGGTTGGATGGTGCCTGCCCGCACTGGGGAGGGCGGACCTCCCTTCCTCAGTTTACCTATTCAACTCCTCATCTCTTCTGGAGACTCTCACAGACACACCCAAAAATAAAGTTCACCAGCTATCTGGGCACCCCTTAGCGCAGTCATGTTGGCACCTGAAATTAACCATTGCAGGAGGTGACCTCTCTGCCTTGCTTGCAGAATCCCTCCCCAGAGGAGTCTTTGAAGGCCATGACTCAGCTGGTGGCCACCTACCCCCAGAGCTTTACGTTCTGGCTGGGCCCCGTCCTCCCTGTCGTCGCTCTGTGCCACCCTGACGTCATCCGACCTGTCCTGAACGCCTCAGGTACCATGCAGAGCTACTGGTGGTGGGTGCCGTGGCATATCAAGGACTTCCAGCCCCTCCTGCCCCATGCTGCTGTGTGGCCCCTGCAGTCCCCGGGTCCCTCCCTCCCTCTGCTCCCTCGGCCACCTGCCTCTTCCCCGCATGTGCTCACCAGCCCCCACCTCAGTGTCTCCTCCCTGCTCTGCCGTCCACTCCCTGCCCTGGTGTCCTGGGCACCACTGGGGCCCCAGGAGGCCTCTCAGTTCAAGGCCTTGTCCTGGGGGGACTCCCCAACTTCTTGTGGTCAGGAATGGACCAGAGGAAGATGTACTATGACAGCTCAGAGGACAACTAGGTTTCTGCTGGGGCAGCTGGAGGGCTTCCTACAGGAGGAGTTGCCAGAGCTGGGTCTGGATTGATGAGGAGGAATTTTTGAAGTGGAGGAAGGGTGACGTCGTGGGCACCATTAGTGCTCCAGGCTCCCTGCCAGGCCTGGTGTCAGCCTTGCATGTGCCCAAGGCAATGAGGAGAGCTGGCAGCCGGTGGAGGACCTGGGCTGCTTGCTTGAGTGCCATCCCTGTGGGTCAGCTCCTTCTACCCCAGCTGGTGGCTCGTCCGCCCTAAGTCCACTGCTCTTCTGCTGCAGGGCCCAGGAATCTCCAAGGGGAGAGCCCACTGCAGCCTGGTGCCCTGCCCTTACTCTATTCCTTGGACACGCCAGGCTGAGCAGGGAAATGGCAGCATCCCAGAGACTATGGCTCTGACGCTAAAATGCTGAGAGACCCTAGGCAGGTCCCTGGTCTCTCTGGGTTCTGACATCTCTTTCAGTTGTGAGTGATGGAAACTCAACCTCATGAGGTATCAGCAAAGAAAAATCTATTGACCATAAAGTCCAGAGAGGGTGGCTTCCAGGCATGGCTGGATCCAGGTCTGAAACAGTGTCTTCAGCAACCTGTCTTCCTTTTGGTTTTACCTTTTTCTTTTCAAGGCAACCCTCTCCTCATGGTGTCCATGAAAGGTTCCAGAAGCTTCAGAAACCTCGTCTTTTCCCCAGACTTTCCATAAGTATCCTGAGATTCACTGTGATTGTCCTGGCCTGAGTCACAGGACAGATTCCCCATCGAGCAACTGGGACTCTCATTACCCAGTCTTGGCAGGTGTGGGGCTTCCAGAGCTGTTGTTTCTGGGCACAAAGGAGTTTGAGGATAAGAACTCAGGCCCTGGAGTCAGACAGACCCAGGCTCGGGTCTCAGGCGTGCCCCTGGCTACCTGGGAGGTTGTGGCTGAGGGGTTTCATCACTAGAGGGTTAGTTTCTTTATTTGGAGAGTGGCAAGAAAGACAGCACAGGGGAATGTGGCATTTACAATCTCTCTTAGTTCATTCTGTTTCTGTAACTGAAGACCTGAGACCAGGTAATTTATAAAGAATAGAAATTTATACTTAAACAGTTCTGGAGGCTGGGAAGTTCAAGGTTGAGCTGTTCTGTCTGCTCAGCTCCTAGCGAGGGCCTTGTGCTCTGTCCTAGCATGGCAGAAAGCATCACAGGGCAAGAGTGTTGACTCTGCTAGCTCGGGTCTGCCTTCCTCCTCCTGTAAAGCCATGAATCCCAGTCCTGTGACAACCCATTAATCCATTAACCCATTAATAGATTAATCTATTAACCCACTAGTGGATTAATCTATTCAGGAGGGCAGACCCCTCAGGATCCGGTCGCCTCTTGAGGGCCCCATCTCTCGGTTCCACCAATTGGGGATCAAGGTTCGACATGACTTTCTGAGAAGCAGACATTGAAACCACAGCAGGATCCAAACAGGAATGACTTTTTCTGCACTGTAGCCGAGGCTCCTGGTGACTGAGTTTGAGAATGGTGGGGGGATGTCTAGGGGGAGGCTGAGAGCAGAGGCTGGTGAGACGTGGACGGACTCCCCAGGGCTCGGGGCTGAGTCTCTACCTGGCAGGTCCTTCTCTCTGGCAGCCCAGAAGACTGTGCATTGGGTTCTGTTTGTTCTTCTCCAGACTTGGGGCTTGGAGGACGGTCTCCTGTACCCACAGGGCCTGGCCAGCCCCTGTGGGGATGTGGGCTGCTGGCGGGTGAGGCTGTGGTCCATGGTCATCCGCATCTTCCACCCACCTGCATCCAGCCCGTGCTCTCTGCTCAGATAGACATTGCACCGGCCACAGCTCGCCACTCTGAGGTCTCTGTGCAGCCTCCAGCTGGTCTGGGGACCCGAGTGCAGACTGGATGGGCTGTGGCGGAGATGCCACTGCCTCTGTTGCCCCTGGACTGACCTGTCTGACCCCTGTCCGACCTCTGATCCTGTCTGCTCATGTCCGGGCATGTCTGTGTGATGTCTGCTGTATGGACACGTTTTGTCAGGTGTGTATTTACACCTGGGTCCAGGAGGCACCTGGCACGTGTTACACCTGGTTACACCTGGTTTACACCTGGAATCATGGAGATCACCATGTCTGGGGCTCAGCTGTAGCCAAGGTCACTTGGAACATGTTGGGGCCTCTCAGGTTCTTGTCTGAAATGCTGTTTGAGATTTTCTTTTTCTCCTGGTTCTCACACATGGGGTATATTTGAGGCTTGTCTCAGGTCTGGAGCAGACAGGGCACCCTAGGTTCTTACGAAGGTGTTTTGCAGGGCGTTGAGCTATGTTTGGGTGTTGCAGACATGTTGAATCATGCAGGGGCATGTCAAGGCATGACGCTGTGTGCTGTGCCATGTTAGGCTGTGTGTTGCTCTCGTGTCTGCTGCAGCCTGGTCTGGGATCCCTCCCGTCCCCCATCCTCTCTGCTCCGTCTGCCCTTGTCCCCCTTCCTGCTGTGCTGGGCTGGGAGGGGCAGTGCAAACCCCCAGCTGGGAGTCTCCACCACACCCCAAGCCCCTCCCTCTCCCCTCCATGTCCCCTGATTGTCCTCATTCACGTCAGCCGCCAGTATACGGAAGGACGATGTCTTCTCCGGGTTCTTGAAGCCCTGGCTGGGTGAGTGACTGCAGGTGAAGGGGTGGGGACAGCCTTGTGGGGCAGGAGAAGGAGCCGCCTCTGCTCACTGCCCTTGGCTGTCCCACTAGGGGAGGGGCTCCCGCTGAGCACTGGTGACAAGTGGAAACACCACCGTGTCATGCTGACTCCCGCCTTCCATTTCAACATCCTGAAGCCCTACGTGAAGATTTTCAATGACAGCGTGAGCATAATGCACGTGAGTCCCTTGACACGGGGGTCCTAGATGGAGCCTTGGGGTGGAGGGACCACAGACACGTGTGATCTGGAGTTTTCGCTCTGCTGGGTCGCTTAGGGGCCGTTGCTCTTCCTATCTGAGCCTTGGTTTCCTCATCTGTAAAATGAGTGTAATAATCCCTACTTAAAAGGAGGTGAAGATGATGTCATGGAGTCCTGTCCCTGGCACATAGTAGGTGCTCAGACAGTGTCAGTTTCCATGTTTCTCTCACACAAGCCTTGTGAGCTCAAGAGAGAAATGATCAAGATTATACAGCAGCTACAGCTGCACACAAACCACTTCTAAACTCCATGGTTTAATCAATGTGCTCAGGATTGCTAACAAGTTTGCGGGACAGTGGGCTGGTCACTCGGGGTATGTCATCAGCTGCGGGTCAGGTGGCAGCTTTGCTGATCCTGGCTCAGTCTCTCTGCTGTGTGGGGCTCGGCCGGCATCAGGCTGATCTAGGGTGGCCTCACTGGGACAGCTGGACTCTCCTCCACGCAATTCTCTCCCTCCAGAAGGGATCCCTGGCTGTCCACCCGGCAGGGACAGGGCTCCGGGGAGTGAGAGGGGGCTGCAATGTCACTAGGACCCTATGATTATTACAGTTATTATATCATTGCTTGTCCCACATCATAGGGGCCAAAAGTCCATCACAGAATCAAAGTGTGGTGGGTAAAATAGGCTCCATCTCTTATGGAAGTAGCTGAAAAATCACGCAGCAAAGAGTGTGGGCACTGGCAGACGTGGAGAACTAGGGTTGCAGACTTTTGTATGTATTTTTGTATCTTTATTTCAGGTTCTCACAGATGTACAAACATTTTGGTTATGAAACTGTCTTTAGTACTGTTTGAGTCAAAGTTGTAAGTGTGATCATCACCCAGATGGTGCGCATTGTACCCGTTAGGTGTGAGTTACCCATCCCCCCTGTCCCCTTCCACCCGCTGGATTTCTGACCAATATTATTTGCACATGTGCACGAAAGTGTTGATCCATTAGGTCCAATTTAATAGCAAGTATACACGGTGTTTGTTTTTCCATTCTTGTGATAATTCGTTTAGAAGAATGGTTTCCAGGTGGGGTATGGATGTTTTGAACTGCCTATGATTTTTTCCTTACTTGCACAGCTGTAAGTCAGCGTGTTAGTTTTTCATGGATTCTGCCACAAGACGTGAGAGTCCAGGGTCAGAGACAAAGGGCAGATGACTACTCAAGGCACAATCGCGTGTGCTTCTTCTTGGTTTGCCTCCTTTTTTGGAGCTGCCCAAATCCCCTGCGGGTGACAGGGATGGGATTCTATGGATGCCCGTTCCTGGAGTCTGTTGCCTTACAGGGGAGGAGCACTAGGCTTAGGGATCTGATTTTGAAGAAAACCAAAGAAAGCGTGATATGCACCCAAAGGGAACAATTAACTTACCCTTCAAGGTTCTTCTCTGCAAGCACAAGGTTGAGAAATGACCCAGGTTAAGAACATAGGTCTTTGCATCCTTGGCATGCCCAGCAAGGATGCTCAGGGCCCATGGAGGGCTACTTCTACTAACATAGGGATATTTTTGCAGTCAATTGATAACAAAAAATATGAGAAAACCCAACATTTTTGAACACTCCCATGTGACAGAACTGATTCCCTGTGCCAATTCCATGATATAAATTGTCCAATTTAGTTTTAATGCTCCTGTGAGTTAGAGTTTCTTTTTACCCCATTACAGATGAGGAAACCGATGGCCAGAAAGATTAGAGGGATTGCTCATGTCTGCTCCTGTAGTAAGACCTGGAGTGGTGGAGCAGGGCTTCTAAACTCATTTATCTGGCACCAAAGCAGGACAGCTCAATTGCTACTGAAGATTGGACAGGTGGGACCTTAAGGGAAGACACTGAGTCGCCCAAGGGTACACACAGCACAGGATGCAGAGCTGCAATGGGAACTCTGGTGTCTTGTTCCCAGCCCTGGTGTCTTCTCCTCCTGATAGTAAAAGCTTCTGCTTTCACTCAAGCCGGGTCCTCCCTGGAGATGGATACCTGGACAGAGGACCAAGAGGCTGGTTCTGAATGTGTCTATCCTGATGTTTGGGGTTGGGAGGGGCTCCAAAGAGCCAAGTCCCAGCCCCAGCTCTGTCCTCTTCTCTGGCCAGGCCAAGTGGCAGCGCCTGGCCTCGCAGGGCAGCGCCCGTCTGGATATGTTTGAGCACATCAGCCTCATGACCTTGGACAGTCTGCAGAAATGCATCTTCAGCTTTGACAGCCATTGTCAGGAGTGAGTCCTTTTCCAGGGCATGGGAACTGGAGCTTGGACCCAAGGGGCTAGGTGGGGGAGGGAGGACTGAGGACAGCAACCCCCACAGCCATGCTGGAGCAGGTACATGGTAGCTGGGCTGTGAAGGACAGGGAAGGGCAGGTAGAAATGTGTGAGTGAAGGCAGGGGCTAGGATGAGCAGAGCATGTGCAGCAGACAGTAGGAGTGGGATTACAGAGGTAGACAGGGCTGGATCCCAAGCACACTGAAAAGTCAGGCAAAGTGGCATGAACTTTATCATGAGGTTCCCAGGGAGCCATTGAAGCTTATACTGGACCTGGTCAAAGCCGAGCTCTGTGCGGATCTGACTGTCCTGTAGACAGTAGACGGAGGGGACTTTGGATGCAGGAGGTGAGGGTCGGGGCTGGGCCATGGACCAGGTGGAATCTGATAGCACCGGAGCTGTGTGGACGGCTTCAGGGAGGAGAAGGGGCAGGACTGGATAGTGGGCAGGAGACAGAGGGGAAGAGGGGCACGATGCCCACGCTACGCTCTGGCCGCCCAGTGGCACATGGGCAGCTCACAGAGGTGGATGCAGCCACAGAAGAGGGTCTGGAGAGTCAGGTCTCATGGTCGATGCCCTCTGTGTAGCTGTGTGGCCGTCTGTTTCTGGAGACTCAGTTTCCTGATGGGAGGTAGATCCTGGTGCTGGTGGGAGGTGCTCTTGGTCCTCCAAGTGGGTTACATCATTTCCTTCCTTATTCCCTCATCCTGCAGGAAGCCCAGTGAATACATTGCCGCCATCTTGGAGCTCAGTGCCCTTGTGTCAGAAAGGCCCCACCACATCCTCCAGCACATAGACTTCCTGTACTCTCTCACTGCCAATGGGCGCCGCTTCCGCGAGGCCTGCCGCCTGGTGCACAACTTCACAGATGCCGTCATCCAGGAGCGACGCCGCACCCTCCCCAGTCAGGGTCTCGACGACTTCCTCCGGGCCAAGGCCAAGACCAAGACTTTGGACTTCATCGATGTGCTCCTGCTGAGCAAGGTGGGTTTCCTGGGATCTGAACTCATGTGCTAGAATGATGCACGGTGTGGTGGTGCATGTCTGTTGACCCAGTTCCTTGGGAGTCTCAGGAAGGAGGATGATCTCTTGAGCCCAGGAGTTCCAGGCTGTAGTGTGCTCCGATCACACCCGTGAATAGTCCCTTCACTCCAGCCTGGGCGTCACAGCAAAACCGCATCTATAAAAAAATAAAAAACAATGGAGAGAGTTAGAATTAATTCAGATTGAAGAATGTGGACTAGATCCAGAGGGCACTGGAGAGCCATGGAAATTTTGTTGGGAATGGGAGGGACAGGTCTGGGATAGGTTTTAGGGATGACTCTCTAGAATTCTGGCAACAGAGATTGCTAAGTCTGAAACTGTGAAGAGTCTGAGATTTTGCTCTGTTTCCAAGTTAAGAAGTCAGTCTGCCACATTTTTACCTGTACATCAACATCTATATCTGTATTTATGTCACGTGTATGTCTTTGTTTATGTCTATGCCTACGTCTTTGTTTCTGTGTGTGTGTCTGTGTGTTTGCATGTGTATGTTTCTATGTGTATGTCTGTGTGTTTGCCTGTGTCTGTATCTATTCTGACGGATGCAACCCCCCGGATCAGAGAAGCCCATTTCTTACTCACGGCAGTAACAGCAGCCAGAGCTGGATTGCAGCACTGGCTCCCCAATCCCGAATTCCTCCGAGGGTGATGCGATGCTTCCAACTGTACGTGCAGCAGAGTTTGCACCGTAGGATGGGGTCCCCGTGTTATGAGTCCTGGAACTTATATAGGGCACCTGGCACAGTCCCCCTTCTTAGAGACAGAGAGAGAACATTTCTTAATGCTCTGAAGTGTAAAGGAATCCTCTCCGGTGAGATGCCAAAGTGTATAGGTTTATAATCCAAATGTTTCCAAGGCAGATAAGAGTCTCTGGATTTATTACTGTACGATGTGAGCAAGTATCTTTGGAGCAATACCTAGTCTCTGGCTTCCAAGGCAAATGGCCATTTCATCATCCTGTAGCCCAGGCTGCCAGGAACGTTTTCCTCCGAAAGCTGTCATCACGCAGCAGGATAAACACGTTCATGGATCATTGGTCCCTCCCACCAGGAACAAAAGTGGAGGCAAGGAAGCCAGGGAGGAAGCCTGTGGGGCGAGGGCTCTGGCAGTGGTGACCAGGAGAGTTCTAGGGGTGCTGGGTGGGCTTGGGCTTCTGGAAGGAGGATGAATCTTTGAGGTTGTCTCAGGTTAGACTCAGGAGCCAACGGAGCTGGTGTGATTTGGGGGGTCTTGCCTTGTTTGTCCAGGATGAAGATGGGAAGGAGCTGTCAGACGAGGACATACGAGCAGAGGCTGACACCTTCATGTTTGAGGGTGAGGGTCCCGGTGTGGGACTACAGTGGGGACAGAGGTCTCTCCATCCCAGGGACTTGATGGGTGGACCCTGGACCACTCCATTCTGCCCATCCTCTCCCTCCTCCCATCCTCCCTGAGAGCCCCCATGTGTGGGCGCTGTCCACAGCCTGGTGCTGAAGCAGCCCAGAGACTCAAGCCTGCCTGGCTGCCCCTCAGGCCATGACACCACGGCCAGCGGCCTCTCCTGGATCCTGTACCACCTTGCAAGGCACCCGGAATACCAGGAGCGCTGCCGGCAGGAGGTGCGAGAGCTGCTGAGGGCCCGCGAACCTGCAGAGATTGAGTGGTGAGTGCGGGTCCTCCCGGCCTGTTCCTGAGCCCCTCTCCCTGGCTCTGCTGCCCAGGTGGGGAAGGGGGAAGGTGTTTTTTTCCCCTTTTATTCTGTGCTATTGCCTAGCGGGACTAGGAGCAGAGCCCGGAAGCAGGGCCCGTACTTAGCCGGAGCGAAGGAAAAGGCCGTAGGCTTTTGGGGCCGAGCGACGGGGGCAGCCATACTTACTGCCCCACTGACTTGCTCGGCAGCTTTGGTAAAATCGATCCCCTCTTCTGAATCACGTCGTCCTCTGTACATTGGGAGGAACTTGTATCCTGCAGGGCTGCGTGGAGAATTAGTGGCAGCGTGTGTAGAGCGGATGTCTCCCGGCTCGGATTCTGTGAAGAAACTGTTCCTCCATCCTCTTGCTTTTCTGGATAAAGTCGCATTGTGATCCCCAAGACTTATTTCCATTCGTTTCTGCTCTCCCGTGTGATTCTCAGCTCACTGTCTGTTCCACGGATTCACAGAGATAGTAGTGAGGAAACGCCGTCCGACTCTACACCCAGTAAACGCTTCCATGCTGCCCGCCCTTTCCCAACTTCCTTCTCTCCGGAGCAATGACCGTCTTTGTACAAGTGTCGTTACCTACCTGTCTGAGAATCTCTCTGAGATCTGTGCTTGGGAGCCAGCTTGCTCGGTCATAAAACATATTGTCTTTCCTTGACCGTGTACTGGCGGTTGCCACCTGGATGACAGCCCCTGTCCATGCCGTTATACATGCGTCAGGCCCCTCTGCCCCAAACCTCAGCCAATACGTGGCGTTACCCACCTTGTTAATTCCTTTTTTTTTTTTTCTTTTTGAGCCAAGGTCTCTCTCTGTTGCCCAGGCTGGAGTGCAGTGGCATCATCATAGCTCACTGCAGCCTCCAACCCCTGGTCTCAAGCAATCCTCCTGCCTTAGCCTCCCGAGTAGCTGGGACTACAGGTGCATGTGCCACCATGACCAGTTAATTTTTGTTTTTTTAGTAGAGACGGGGTCTTGCTCTTGCTCAGGCTGTTTTCGAACTCTTGGCCTCAAGAGATCCTCCCACCTTGGCCTCCCACAGTACTAGGGTTACAGGTGTGAGCCACTGTGCCTGGCGTAATTCTTGTCTCAAATAGATTTGAAGTGACATCTTTTTTTTTTTTTTCCAAATAAGTTCTTCCGTCTTTATTTTTGTAAAAAAAGAAAAGAAACAACAAAGTCACTACCAACACGTGACAACTTACCCGGCAAGGTCTTGGTTCCCTCCCTCCTCCACGTCCCATGAGCCTAATCGACAGTGGCGGGGCAGCGGTCGGCGTGGATGCCAGCATTGCCCAAAGGGAACATTTAAGGACGGGCTTAGCAAAGAGAGGAAACCTGGGTGGGGCTTTCATCATTGAGAAGTCGCTTACACCTGATTTTGCTATTGTTAGATAACTTCCGTTTCTCTGATAGCTAGTGACTTTGAGCATCTCTTCTTAAATCTCTTGTGTTTGAGCTTCCATGAATTCTTAGATCATATTCTTTGTTGACTTTTCTCTTGGGTCACCTGTCTTTCTCTGTTGATTTGTAAGCATTCCTTACATATTTAAAATATTGTTCTAGATCTATGTAGTTATTGTAGACATCTCTGAGTCTCTCCTCTGAATATTAATTTGGTCCATGCTGTCTTTTATTACACAAAAATCCTTAACTTTCATGCATATTTATCCTTTCTTAAAAATCATCCAGCTTGTGCCTTTGGAGTTTTAAGGATTCTTACTCCTAAGCGACAAAAAGGTCAATTCAGTTATCTTCTTTTAACTTTAGAGTTTTACCTTTCTCATTGAGTAAGAGACTCCACCCTGTACATGGAGTAGTCAAGGGTCTGGTTCTTTCTGTTTGCACATTTCCGGTTGTCTGAACACCTTTCCCCAAACTATCCATTTCCCACAAGTGTGTGGACTCTCCTTCACCTGATGCCAAGTTTTCACCTGTTCACGTGCCTGACTCCAAGCTCTCTACTCTGTTCCATGGGTCTGTGTTTCTCTTTTTGCAGAAGTACCAGTTTTTTAAAAAAATATATATATTTTATTTTATTTTTATTACTATGCATTTTTGATAACTCTTACTATCTGGTGGATGGCATGTCCTTTCTTTGACCTATATTTAAAAATTGACCTAATCCTGATGAACTCCAGTTCTTCCAATAAGACTGACACACTAAAAAAAAATCTAGTTAGATTTTTATTGGATTGCATTGAATATGTCAATTAATTTTGAAATAATTGACACCTTTAAAATATTAAGTAGCTTCACCTCACAGAGTGGAGTGGATCTTACTCATCAAAATAACCTTATAAGGCCTTTAGGAGATTTTTTTTGTGCTTTTATTAGCTGATTATAAACATTTAAAAAGTTTTCATGCCAATATGTTAATATTTTTTAGGATACCCTCTGAGTGTTGTGTTTTGCTCAAAAGTGCTTGGAAAAATAGAGGGCAAGTTTTCTTCTAGTGCTTTTGTGAGTTTGATTTTCTGATGCTTACATCCTTGATTCTACCAGAGTTAATTTTGTTATATGACTGAGGGTCAGAGGGAGGAGGTGGGAGGGTCTCAGGGGCAGCAGCAGGGCTGAATTTGCTCCCTGGATCATTGTTGGGGGTGCTCCTTAGGGAGGACTTGGCCCAGCTGCCCTTCCTCACCATGTGCATCAAGGAGAGTCTGCGGCTGCATCCTCCAGTCACTGCCATCTCCCGCAGCTGTACCAAGGATATTGTGCTCCCAGATGGCCGGGTCATCCCCAAAGGTGCTCACAGTGGCAGGGGGAGGCGGCTCCTGGGCGGGGGGGTGGTCCCTTCGGGCAGCTTGAACCTTTTCCTGACTGTCCCCTCCTGCTGACAGGGAACGTCTGTACCATCAGCATCTTTGGGATTCATCACAACCCGTCAGTCTGGTCGGACCCTGAGGTGCTGTCCCTCCCCCTTCTCCGTCCTGGGACCTGGTGAGGGGGAATGGTCCTGATGGGGGAAACCAGACCCCCCCCTCTGTGCCCACACCGGTGTTTTCTGGGGGTGGCTGTGATTCCTGAGACACCCCATCCAGCAGCCCTGTCTTGCCGGGTACCCAGGTCTATGACCCCTTCCGCTTCGACCCAGAAAAGCCCCAGAACAGCTCACCTCTGGCGTTTATTCCCTTCTCCGCGGGACCCAGGTGAGGCCAGTGGGGTCAGAGGCGGGAGGGGGTGAGGGTGGTCAACCTGGTGGCAACCTGGTCAGAGACTGGACTGTGGGGCCATGTGTTTCAGGGGTTCAGGGGTTTAAATAAGATCCCGGAACAAGGGTGTGCTCTGAGTCCAGTCCCCTGCCTGCTGGTCTGAGTTAGGGGCTGGAGACTGGGCCAGGATCCTGGACATGCAAGGACACGTGGGGGTCCCACAGAAGCTTACCGCCCCCCCCGTCTTGTTCTCAAATTGAGCCAGGTGGGGTGAGGGTCCCGGGCCAGGTTGCTGGCGCGATAGGGCCCGGATGGGGTCCTGGGTGCCATCACTGTCCCCACCTCCACCCCCAGGAACTGCATCGGGCAGACCTTCGCCATGGCCGAGATGAAGGTGGTCCTGGCGCTCACGCTGCTGCGCTTCCGCCTCCTGCCCGACGACACGGAGCCGCGCAGGAAGCCGGAGCTGATCCTGCGCGCCGAGGGTGGCCTCTGGCTGCGGGTGGAGCCGCTGATCGCGGGCCCCCAGTGACCCACCACCCCAAGCTTTAGACCCACTCCGACCCGCCCACCTGCCTTTGCAGACTCCCAGGGATAAAACTGCCGTTACCTGTGCCAGAGCCTCACCCAGAGCCAGCAGGGGGCGCGCAGGGACCGCAGGCACCTGCAGGTGGGACTGGCTGGTAGGGATGGGGTGGTGTCCCTGAGCCCAAGAGCCAGACTCACTCTCTGGCTGAACACAGGGCTCCCACGCTGATGGCTGGTTCTCCCAGAGCCCGAGGATGGACTTTTTTCTGTGGGTGATAGGGAGCCATGGGAGGTGTTTGAGCAG
>CAUYRT010052070.1:0-23533 GCA_963574885.1 Lepilemur ruficaudatus | reverse complement strand
TGTTGCCCAGGCTAGAGTGCCGTGGCATCAGCCTAGCTCACAGCAACCTCAAACTCCTGGGCTCAAGCAATCCTTCTGCCTCAGCCTCCCAAGTAGCTGGGACTACAAGCATGCGCCACCATGACTGGCTCATTTTTTTTTTCTAGATATATTTTTAGTTGGCCAATGGATTTCTTTCTATTTTTAGTAGAGATAGGGTCTCTCTCTTGCTCAGGCTGGTTTCAAACTCCTGACCTTGACCAATCTGCCCACCTCAGCCTCCCAAAGTTCTAGGATTACAGGTGTGAACCACACCCCTTCCTAGGTTTTATGGCCTCCTTCAGGGGAGAGGGAAGTTGAGAGCAACCTTCCTGCTTCTCAAATTCCTTCCGCTTAAAATATTTAACATGCCAAGGTACCATATTTGGGGGTAGTGTGTCCTGAACCCATCAGCAGTGTACTTGGTGCTTTGTCAGGAGCGCCCACTTGGGCTTCTCAGTGGAACCTCCAAAACTGCTAACCTATCATTTTCTAAAAGGTAAAATCATGACTCTCAAACAAACATAAAATGGACATGTGTCAAATAATTTAATTAATTAAGGAGGAGACTAGGAAAAGAATCCGGAGAATGTATATATGCAATTAGGAATGCTGAAATGATTTTGCTAATAAGCACAAAACTAGTTGACATTCTATAGGTCAATAAAATACAAATGTTACATTTTAAAGTTTTATCTCTATGAGACAACATTCCTTTGGATGTCTGTGAACAAGAATTGTTTGCATTACTGTGGGCAGGAAAAACCTGCCTTGTTATCAGTTTTGCACAACTTAGTTTCTGTCTTTACAGAGGTATAAAATAGCCTAGTCAATCAGAAGCAGTCAAATCAAAGTCAAAGACACACCCCATGGAATCACATACTTGCTGGAAGATCGGCTAGGTAATGTTTGGGACTATTTCACTGAAAGAACACTCAATGCTCTCTTTTCTGCCAATTTCCAAGTTTTGGATAATTTTTCTTAACGTTTAAAATAAATAACAAAAATAAAATTTCCCACATCGATTTATTCAGATCTATATAGTTAATTCTTTGTTCAGGTGGATCTTGGGTCAGTAGTTTGCTTTCATATATCTGTCTGGGCTACAAAAAACTATCACTGGTACATTATAAGCACCCAATTAGAGTTGGCCATTATTTGAAAGTTGGTTCTAACATTAGTTCCCAATATTATGGTGGGACTTTGGGTTTAAATTTGTAAATTTCCATTTTAAAGTAATTTTTACAAATAAAATCAACATATTTAAAGTTAAAATTAAACAAAAAAGAATCCCGTAAGTCTGAGGTCCCTACCCCTGGGCCACAGAATGGTACGGGTCTGTGGTCTGTTAGGAACTGTGCTGCACAGCAGGAGGTGAGTGGCAGGTGAGCGAGTGAAGCTTCATCTGTATTTACAGCCGCTCCCCATCACTCACATCGCCGCTTGAGCTCCGCATCTACACACCCCCACCCCCAGGCCATGGAAAAATTGTCTTCCAAGAAACCAGTCCCTGATGACAAAAAGTTTGGGAACCACAGTTCTAAGTCAAAACACTGCTTTCTCCTCCTGTTTTGCCAAATGCTGTTCTTCGGAAAGTTGGTTACTGGGTGGACTTAACTAAGAGATAGGACATCTGAGTGAAGGGACACTTCCTAGAGCAGGGCTTTTGAGAACAGCTGATGTGGGCTCCAGAAGTTCATCTGACCACCTGAAGGCAGTGCATGGCATTTAGTGGCTGCTGCTCCTTCAGGTCTGGGAAATGCAGTCTGGTCCAGATCCTCTAAGCGAGGACTAGCAGCTATTTTCCTGTCTGCATGTCTGTGTGTACTCAGAAACCAGCCTCCAAACCCACACCTGATAGGTAATTGGATATGTGTCTATTACTGAGGCAGTACAATGCCAAAATAATTGGCTAAATAGAAAAACTTTCCTCAAGTATTTTTGGGTATAACCACAGTTTTATCAAATGTGTCAGAAACCCTTGGCATTTGAGGTTTTGATCATTGAGGTTTCAGCTTTTTGCAAGCACAGAATGTCCAAAGACACGCATTTACCATTTTTGCTAAAGCAGAAATTTGGTGCACTTGCACTGTGAGCTTGGTGAGTATGAGCAGCGTACTTGAACAGTAAATCCTCCTAGCCACTGGGCATCTACAGTGAATAATAGTATGGCTTACCAGTAGCCCTAGCCGGTGTCCAGGTTCTGCTGCATTTTTAGTTTTAAGGCCTGTGGCCTGTTGGGACACAGAAAACAATACCCCAAAATATGGCACTTTGGCATGTGGAGTGGCTTTGAATTAAAGAAAATCCAGAGATCTCAGAAATAAGCCTCAGAACCAAGGTCTCTGATGTTCCCCTGCCCTCTGTCTCTCTGGTCTTCTTTCTTTCCTGAAATACCGGAAGGGACTCTCCCTGGAACTTACTTTTCTGAGTAAGAAAGCTTCTTTCCAAAAAAAATGCAATGAGCTTAAAATCCTCTCCCTAAGAATCGCATCAACTAACTAGGAAAGATTAATCCCAGGGAAGAGACTGAGAGGCCGTTACCACACCCAGACAGATTTTCATCTATTCTTCTGAGGGAAGCTCCAAGAGATTACCTGGGAAGCTTGATCTGGATAAGACGACGACCTTTGTTCACAGTGGAGTTCCGCCACTTGCTTTCCCACGGCCTCCCCCAGAGCTCAGAGGAGCTTTGTCACTTACTCCTGCACCCCCCACCTTCCCTTCCCCTGTGAAGAATATATACGCATCCGGACCTCCCTGCATCATCCGATAACCATTTTCCTGCAATTCCCCCATGATTATGCACATTATATAAATGCTGTGTGCTTCCCCCCACCATTCATCTGTCTTTTGTCAGTCCATTTTCAGTGAACCTTCAGAGGGTGAAAGAGAAGCTTTCCCTCTCCGCCTGTACAAGCCCTTGAGATATATTGAAGTATATTTTTCATTACATTAAAATTTCTAAAGCAGTTCTGTGCTGTAAGAAAGGACAAGTGTCTGTCAGTTCATTCAAGTCTATTTGACTGTTACAAATAGTGCTATTGTGAATATTGCTTTATGTACCTGCTGGTGAAACTCCCTGTGGTAGCTTCTAAAACAGTTCTTAATGTTCCCTGCCTCCTGCCATTCATATGCTATGAATCCCCTCCTCTGGGAGTAAAGTAGACCTAGTGACTTGCTTCTAACAAGTAGAGTACGGCAAACATGATGGGGTGCTACCTTTCAAGATTAGGTCATAAAAGGGTGTGGCCTTGGTCTTGCTGGGGGTCTCTCTCTCTCTCTCTCTCTCTCCTGATCCCTCTTGCTCTCACTCTTCTTGCTTGCTTACACCGATGAGCCCACTATCGTGTTGGAAGCTGCACTGTGAGGCGTCTCAGTGGTGAGGAACTGAAGACAGACTTCTGCAAAAAATTGAGGTCCTCACTCCAACAACCCATGAAAAACTGAATCCTGCTATTGGGGTGTGAATTCGTACTCAGGCTGAGAAAGATTTCTCACACAAAGATTAGGATAGAAAGAAATACAAAATTTATTTTACCTTAAAGATGAGAATAGTTTTAAAGAAAGAAATTTCATTTTACTTCCCAAAGGTGGGAAGGGCATGACACAAAAGAAGGAAACAAAAAGTGTTGGCTCTGAGCAGAAGCAGCTCAGGATTTTTATGAGGACAAAGAAAAGAGAGAAAAAAAAATAGTTATGGCTGTCAGCTGATAACAGAAGCAGCTATGGAGTGGCTATGTTTATTTTTCCTTTCTTTTTCTTTTTCTTTTCTCTGTGAGGCTGGCCTTATCAGAGTTCTTGGAATCTGGTTCTGGCAGAGCTGGGAGGGAGATCACACCCCTGCTGTCCACTTGGGGCTCTTCAAGACTATAAAAATGAACTTTTAGAGATAATGAGTTAGATTTGAAGACAATGAGTTGAGTCCCAGGTGTTTAATCAAACAAAACAAAGGGGGCAGTTGTGCTGTGAGTTTATTCTTCTTACTTTCTGTTGATAGTTTAACTTTCTCTGTTAGCTAGTTTATTAACAAGGCCACCCTTTCATCTGCCAACAACAACTTTTGTGAGCTCAGAAAATGATCCTTCCCCAAGCAGGCCTGCAGGTGACCACAACCCACTGATACCTTGATTGTAGGCTTGTGAAACACCCCAAGCCGGAGGACCCAGCTCAGCCACACCTGAATTCCTGACCCACAGAAACTGAGATAATAAATGCTGTTTTTAGCCACTGAGTTTTTGGGTGATTTGATACTAGACAACTAATATGCATGCATTTGGGGGAGTATAGAGCTGGAAGTATATAGGAGTAGAATTTTGGGACATAATCCATGCATACATTCATCTTTAATATATATCACTAAATTGTTTTCAAAAGCAGTTTTTCTAACGTACTCTCCCACCAGAAATGTGTAAGAGTTTTTTATTGAGTTTTATGGAATGGTCATTTTTCTTGAGCATTTATTATGTGAAAGGCACCATTTAAGTACCTCACATGTGTTGTTTCATTTGATCTTCACAACAATTCAGTGAGGTGGGTATTATTATTTCCTCCATTTTCAGATTAAATGAACTTGTCCCAGTCATACAGCTAAAAGGAGGCAGAGCCAGGATTTGAACCCATGTTCAAATTTCTTTTAACCATTAAGCACTCCCTGAGAAAGACTTCCGTGCAATTATACAAAACACATATGAAAAATGCTCCTCATAATACACTAAAGAGCAGCATTTTTTCCTGTGTGTAAATCACCTGTCAGCTCTACACAGGGCTATATCTAAGGGCTGATGAGAGCAGACAGGAGGACTACAGACGGAGTCAGCATAGAAAGAAAGATCGGGAGATTAGGGAGGGAGGGAAAGATAGCTTAGGCCAGCCTGGGAGTTGGAGAACATGAGTGAGGTCAAGAGCTCTGTGCATTTGACTCCCTCTGCCCTCTGCATCTGCAGCCTCCTAAAACAGGTGTCATGCTTAGCAGTGAGTTGTCTTATCTGCGGAGCTCTCCCCGGAGTCATACAGACCTCCCAGGGTCCTGAATGAAGGAGGGATTTTCAGAGACATTTCATCTTTCCCAGGAGAGAACATTACTCTGTTATTCTTCCTGGAACTCCTCCCTTTGTTCTTTTGCTCTGTTTGTTGTTTCTGAGTGGGACTTTCTATTCTCTTCCTCATTCTTGCCAGTGCTTATCTATTTAGTCATCACTCTGATGGGAATTCCTCTTAAGGTGCTGGTGGCCTCTTTGATGAGCCTCCCCTCCCAGACTTAAGGTAAACTCCTGAAAGGATGCCCTGAGCCTCTGTCTGTCTGACCTCCTTCCCACAACCCATAAGCGGAGCGTTTCTGTGCACAAATTGTCCATTTTCTCCTCTTAAAACCTGGGGAGACTCAATCTGCCTCTTTGAGATCCAAAAGAGAGCCTTGCCTTACTCTTTGGGTGGACACTTCGCTGGGCCAGCTTATAGCATTATATTTTAGCCCAAGTGTCTCCAAAGTTCCACTTTGATGCTACACTTTTCTCTAATATCCAAATACAATAACGAGAACCCCCACCCTGCACTGGGTCTCAAATTATCCTCTCCCCCTACAAACACCACCACCACCGAATTCTTCTGAGAACGTCCATGTTACAGGGAGACTCCCAGCCTCTGCATTGTCCCCATCATCTCTTCTCCAAGCTCCTTCTCGGAGCACTGACATGATTGTCTGCACCTGGTCACCCTTCCTGGGTCTGGGGTCTTCTTCAACATGGACACAGCTCTCCTCCGCAACCTCCTGCTCACCATTTCACAGTGTCGACGAGGGCAACAGATTTGGCGCGGGTTTGAGAGGGAGGTTAGAGGCCGGGCGCGGTGGCTCACGCCTGTAATCCTAGCACTCTGGGAGGCCAAGGCGGGAGAATCGCTCAAGGTCAGGGGTTCAAAACCAGCCTGAGCAAAAGTGAGACCCCATCTCTACCATAAATAGAAAGAAATTCATTGGCCAACTAAAAATATATATAGAAAAAATTAGCCAGGCATGCCTGTAGTCCCAGATACTGGGGAGGCTGGGGCAGAAGGATGCTTGAGCCCAGGAGTTTGAGGTTGCTGTGAGCTAAGCTGACGCCACGGCGCTCCAGCCTGGGCAACAGAGTGAGACTCTGTCTCAAAAAAACAAAAAGAGGGAGGTTAGAGCACAGTAGAGAAAACAAGTTACAACTGAACATCAGCCCTCACCCTTGCAGCCTTCCCCGGCCATGCTCATCCCTGTCTCTGGTCTATTTGTCTCCAAAGCCCTGGTCTCAGTTGCCGCAGCTTCTCTCCCTCTTGCCTGTCTTCTCCCTTTTCCTACTTCTCCAAATTCAGCGACCCTTGAATACTTCCTTGGGACCACCGGGAAAAAACAGAAAATCCCTATTATTTTATTACATGAATCAATTTCACTTCCTTTGCCTCCAATTCCCATTTTCTGGACCTTGACTTTCATAACCAAAGTGCCGTGAATGGTATCCTCAAAAGAACACTGTCCACTCTCAGCTTCCAACTTCAGCAGTAGCCTGGAACTCCGAAATTATTACTTTTTAACAGCTTCGAAGTTTCCTGTTCTAGTTTCCTTAGCTTCTTAGTAAAAGCGCCCGTGCTTTCCCCTCCCAGGAGACTGTAGGTGGCAGAGCAGTTAACAATCTCGTCTCCCCACCTCGTGGGCAAACATCAGGGCTCAGGCTCTTTTTGCCTCCTCTTTCATGGACAAAATACTTCTCATGGTCTCCTAAAGGGGAATCATGTCTCATCAGGCAAAAATTCAATTTAAGAATCAGCCATATAAGAGGGTACAAAAAAATCTTTCTCTTCCCCACTATTTTGGAGCATACACATCAAGAGTCAAACTGAATAACAAAATCTTGTCACATATAAAAAATCTGCAACATACTTCTAACTTCAAGGTGCATGATATTTACATGAGAGATTAAGTCCTATTGCCTATGGTCCAAAAAAACAAAAAAGGGGAACCTTTTTTGTTCCCCTACTATAGGCCAAGAGTTTAATTCTCAGAATGGCCCGGGGAGATGGGTTATTACTCTCACCTAACAGTCAATCTAACTGAGATTCACAATAAGATTTTTGCCTTATTTAGCAAAAATACATGCCAGAAGAGTAATTAAAATCTTGTTCTTTAAATTCTAAGTCCCTACCAAGTTGTGGTTCCCCAAAAATACAGATGACAAGTCAAACATCCAAGTGGCAGTCTAACGCTTAGCACCTGCTTCTCACCCCAAGTCCTCAAAAAATATACAACAGATAAGGGGACATAAGAGGCAACGGGACAATGAGATATAGAGACAGGTCTCTGAAGCAGGAGAGAAGAAGAGGAAAGATAAATAAAGCATTAACTACATCAGCCTATGCTTATTAAGTGTATTTATGGTCTGTTAATTCATAAAAGTATCTGAATTATTAATTATTCTTTGCAGAAATCTATCCTGCTCTGCTCCTCCTAAGTAGGGAGAACAGATGAAGAAGAAGGAGAAGGAGGAGGAGGAGGAGGAAGAGGAGGAGGAGGAGGAGGAGGAGGAAGAGGAGGAGGAGGAGGAGAAGGAGAAGGAGAAGGAGAAGGAGAAGGAGAAGGAGAAAGAAGGAAGAAGAAGGAGAAGAAGAAGGAGAAGGAGAAGAAGAAGGAGAAGGAGAAGGAGAAGAAGGAGAAGGAGAAGAAGAAGAAGAAGAAGAAGGAGAAGAAGAAAATAATACTGGAAATGAGTAGCTTCAAGAACACTGTGCTGGAAGTACAGGACTTCCAGCTCAACTGTCATGGCCACAAGGGAGGAGAATATCAAGTGAAAATGAGAAGAAAATGTCAGGGTACAGGGGGCATAGATTGCTGATCAGTGCATGGTGACTAAGGACCAGATGCCTGAGACAAGGCAGCTTCAGAGTCTCCCTGGCAATCTTTGAAAGGTCGAGGCACAATCAGGATTTTGGAGCTCAAGAGAGCTGCCCGCAGGTTCTCTGGACCCCACTGGAGCTGCTGTAGTCCACCTGCTACTATAAGGGCTTTGTGCTTCACTCCTGGAAGGGCTCTTAATGACAACTGTCCCCTTCTCACATTATTCATCAAGTAATGAAGGTTACGTAACATACCCATGATCCCACAGATTGCCAAAGCAGAAACTAGAACTCAGACCCAGCCTACGTTCCCAGAATCCAACAGTGAAACAGTGAATTGCTAGGTGGGTAGAGGTTGGGGCTCAGGGAGGAAGGTGGCAGTGACTACAGCAGGAGCTCCCAGCTTCAGGCAGTCTTGTGGCTCAATGTACTTAGTCCCACTTTTACCTTTCTGATCACATGCACACCTTATTAATAACGCATGGTGCTGTGGGGTCTGTAATCAGGCCAGTAAGAGCTGATTTGGAGCAAATTATTTACTTCTCTAAGCCTCAGTTTTCTCATCTGTAAAATGGGACTAATCATTACAGAATTACTGTTGTAAGAATTGAGATAATCTAGATAAAATGTTTAGCACAATGCCTAGTTCATAATAAACAATCAATTAATAATTCACCTAATAATAGAAATAACTATTATGTCTATTTCCCTTCTGAAACCCTGAGGACATGCCCCATGTGGGTGCAACCTATCTTGTTGCCCAATGCCAGGTAACAAGAAATCTGGGCTCTAGTCCAGGTCTCCTGCTGATGAGCTCTGTGTTCTTGGATGACTTTCTCTGTCTTTTCAGACTGGCAGAAACTCAGTCTTCTTTTTACTGTCACTATGTGCCAGCAATTCTAAATATTGACAAAATCTTTCTGCACCCCAAATCTTATATGGGTCTATGTTCTAAACAAATGACGAAGTTACTGTTGTATTTTAATAATATATCTGTATACTTCAAACTAGCACATTTTTATTATTTACCTTTCACAGATATTGTGTCCCACATGGAAGTTAATTTGGAGGACTTCTAGCTATGCAGTTAGCCTTGGACAAGTGAAGACTCGGCAATACACATACCCTTTGAAAGTAAGTTCATAATGGCTCCTGCTAACTCGACTTGTTCCTCTAATCCCTGCAGTGCTACACATTCCTGCCTTTAAACAGGGGATTCAAGGTAAGCACTAGTGCTGGGTGTGGGCTCACGCCTGTAATCCTAGCACTCTGGGAGGCCGAGGTGGGAGAATCTCTTGAGGTCAGAGAGTTTGAGACCAGCCTGAGCAAGAGCAAGATCCCATCCCATCTCTACTAAAAATAGAAAAATTAGCAAGGCATGGTGGTGTGCACCTGTAGCTACCAGGGAGGCTGAGGCAGGAGGATCACTGGAGCCCAGGAGTTTGAGGTTGCTGTGAGTTAGGCTAATGCCACGGCCCTCCTAGCCCAGGCAACAGAGTGAGACACTGTCTCTAAAGAACAAAAACAACAAAACCTAAATAAATAAATAGACAATAGGAGCATGAGACTATAACAATGAGAAAACAGAACTTGAATTCCATCAATTCCATCCTTGTGACACACAGAGTTTTTATCTGTGTTTCAGATTTTTCAATGGTGGAGTCTTCTGAAAATTGCTAAAATCAATCCCAAAGAAACAGGCATGGTGGCATTGTGATTTCTGGTATTGATGTGCAAAGGCATCCTTTATGACTTTGACAAACTTATCCTTATGTTTAAGACTTCACCTATTTGTGTATTGGTTACTCACTGTGAAAGAAACTTTTCAAAATCAAAATTAGTAAAAAGTATTCTTCAATTAACTCTGAGTAGAGATAGATGATTCAAAAAATCAAGAAGTTGTACAGTGTACAAAATGTGCACACACTCCATCAGTAAGGAATTGCAGCTATCTAAGAATAAAATAAAAATATTATTTTTATTTTTAATTTATGTATATATTCCTTTTTCAAAATAGCTATCAAGTTGGGACATAAATTTTTAACATGAATATGCAAGGATCAATTATGATAGGCTCATAAAACAAAAACTGTGATGTTGTTTATTATTGTGATAGATTGTTAGTGGGCATACATTTTTTTTTTTTTCAACATTAACATAAGTTTCTCTTTTGTATTCAGATATTCATTTTATTTGCTGTTCGTTTTCTTGCATGATTGTCTATAAAATGTTCAGTAACTGGAAATTTCACTTTCTGCATTTCTTTTCCAGTCAATATTCTTATTTATTTTCTGATTATTATTAAAAATAATTTTTTTGTATAGAAAAAGGGGCTGTTAAAATACAATTCAATCCATGGGCCATACATGGTAGGTTTGTTCCTGCCCCTGACAACCAGGCCTAAAGACACTACAATCCAGGATTATAAAGGACTGGCCCACAGCAAAAGCTAACCTACAGGTATCTTTTGTTTGAACCTGTGTGGTGTTGGACGACACAGTAGTGTTCTTTTTAAAATGCATTTATTTTAATTAGGTGATACTTAAAAATCAAGATTGTCATGTATTAAAAATTAAAAATTTCTGACATCTCTTGAACAGTCAGAAAATCCAGTAACAATCAGCTAGAGCTGAGTAGCAACTATGTAGCTTGGATGTGGCTCTCCAGGTGACCGAGGTCACTCCCTCTCCCTGTCACCACCCTGACCCAGAGGCTGAGCTTTGGTTGCCAATTAGCTCTTGGTTTGCAGTAAACTACTGTACAAGCTGAAAGTGTCCTTAACTTGCTGTGTCTTTGCTTGAGGCTCAGAGAGGCAACATAGCATCCCTTAGGTTACTCAACAACAAAACTGAAACCTCCACCCCAGCTCTTCTGACCAGAGTCCCCTGTTTTAGAGAGAGAGAGAGAGAGAGAGAGAGGGAGAAAGTGTGTGTGTACGTGAGAGAGAGACAGTACCACGTAGCAGGTTTTAGTGCAAGGGCAAGAGGTATACACAGAAGACTTGGTCTCAGCATATTGAGAAGCTTTTATCTTTGCAAGGAATAATTACTGGATCTAGTTCTGGGCCATATTCTTCTGAGCCCTCCATCCCTCCTGCATCCCTCCATCCCTCCCCTCTCTCCCTTTCTCCTTCCTTCAACAAACACATGTCCCTCGCTGCACCTACTGAACACCTGTGATGTGTCAGGCACTACCTAATCGCCATAACATTTACCTTGCCAACATCCCTGCCCGTAAATTCTCTCAGCTCCAAGGTTCTCAGACTGCATGCTGAGGCAATCTCAGCTACAAAGGTGAACTCACAGAATATTTTAAGTTTTCAAGGGAAATACCGTGACAATCGACATTTGTTGGACACCGCGCAAACTGCTCCAGTTAGTTCACAGTTTTAATACTGGGTCACGCTATGTTCCTTTAAATATCATTAAAGTTGGCAAATAGCATTAAAGTTGGCAAAAGGTTTTCTGCAGCTGCTGTGATAAAAAGCAAGCACGATATGAAAGTCAATGTGGACTGATCTTATTCAAAAAATCAAGAAGTTGCACGGTGTACAAAATGCGCACACACTCCATCAGTAAGGAATTGTAGCTGTTTAAGAATAAAATAAAAATATTATTTTTACTTTTAATTTATATGTATTCCTTTTTTAAAATAGCTACCAAGTTGGGACATAAATAAGTTGATTTGGACCTAACTGCTTAATTATCAGGACTATTGGACATTTCTTTCAGCCTAGGGGCATCGTGAAAAAATTCACTAAGATTCAAGTGACCAGAAACAAGAAAGTTTTAAAACTTCCATGTTAACCCATATTAGAGGTGAGAAATTAAGGCCCAGGGAAGTTAAATAACTTGCCCAAGTGCTAGTTCTAAGATTTAAATCCAGATGTACCTGATCCTAAAGTCCATGCTCTTTCTACCGCCCTATATCGCCTCCTGCATGTCAGAAAACACACTGGTTCCATGAACATGAAGCAGGGTCAGACTTGGTCACTGCCTCAAGGGACTCATAAATGTGGCCATGTGTGTCATGGGTGCTACACCAACCACCCACATGATTTATAACCTGCCAGGAACTTCAATCATTTCCCCAATTCTCTGTCTGGCTCAGAAGCACACACCAAACTCAGGTCCCTAAGGAGAAAGACAGTCCCCTACACAAAATAACTCTGCCAGTGAGAATGGCAACATGATGTCATCTCAAGCAGTCTGTGTGAGGCACAGACAAGAGGGTGGGGGAAATTCCGTCACTGACGTAGGTCCTGGGAAAGAAGAACTGTCAGTTTCATATTTACCAAGGAGAATCTTCTGACTGTGTGTAAGCACCTTAGGAAATTCTCGGACTACAATGGCTAGTAAAGACATGATGTTAGAATTACTTCCAAGGAATAGATTAAACATTAGACAGTTCTTTCTTTCACCATAAATGAATGCAACTTCTTCAAAACAAGGAAGGAGGCAAAAGAAAATCCTGATAGCGAAAGTATGGAATGTATTATTAAATGCCACTGCCTCCCGCCCCAAAAAATGTAGGGGTGTGCTGGCTAATTTAATCATAATTTACATCAAGAGAAGAAAAACCAAAAATAATCAAATGCAAATTATTCAAAAAAAAAAAACCATCGGCTACTAAGTCGAAGGGAAGGTAGGGAAATTTTCAGGTGCAGGGCTGTAACCCCCAAGGCAGCCTCCTCTGTAGTTGCTTAATAATTATGATTGAGTTGAATTGAACCAAATTATTTGACCCTAAGCTAATTCCAAATTAGCTTCACCAGAGTGAATTTGGAAATTCTATCATGAGCTAGGGTAAAACTCTAAGCTTTTTGTTTTCTTTTAAAAACCAGCCACCATTAATGAATGGGTGGATTTTATGGTATGTAAATTATAACTCAATAGAGCTGTATTTTTAAAAAACAATATCTACTAAGCTCTCTTGAAAATTGCAGAGGTTATAATTAGAAATTCTCTATTCATCTTGTAGAAAATCACTTATTTTTCATTCGCATTTCTTAGTCACACTTTGAAATTTCTCCAAAGTACGTAAGTAACACACATATTTGTAGGGGAGGAAAAATAATATTCTCTCTACCCCTCACAGTGCTTAGCTGGGATGGAGCCTTGTAACAAAAGACAAATTAACAAGAGGAAAATAAACAAGTTTAATATTAATAATATGTATACACAGGAGATAGGGAAAATGAGTAGATCTCAAAGAGGGAGCTTTGAGCTCAGGCTTAAATTCCACCTTCAAGTCAAACAAAGAAGGAAGGATCTGGGGGTGGCAGGACCAGGGAGATTCCCAGGAAAGCAAGGTAAACAAGGGTAAAGGGTTTTTTTGCAGATTTAAGTTAGTGCCTTGTCTGTTGATAAGAGTTTCTAGTGATTTAAAGTTATCATTCTCTGCCTGGTACAGTGAGAAAGAAAGAGACACACTTACAAATAAAGATTTCTTTTGTAGATGTGAATTTCTCTTACAAAAAGGTGACTTCTACTCTGTTTTCAGAACTTCTTCCGTGTCTTCTGTTTCCCAAAATATTCAGCTCAAAATAACCCTTATACCAAAAAGGCGTATTTGTAGTAGCGTAGTCTGGTCTGCTACAGTCATGTTTTGAGGTGGCATGTTCTAAACCTCATCATAAGAAGAATTGAGAAAGCAGTTTGACTGGATAATTAAGAGCATCGTTTTAGTGTCAGACTGGGTTTAAAACTTCACTACACCACTTACTAACGAGTTACTTAAAACCTTGGTGACTCACTTTCCTCATCTGTAAAATGCAGGCGAAGATAATGGTGATGATAACAGCTATTGTATGAGTTTCTCTATGTCAAGGACTGTTCTAATAAGTGCCCATGTATATCTCAATTAATTCTCATTATTACATAGGTACCACTATTCCTCCGGCACCCTACCACTTAGATATCACGTTTATTTACCTTTTATAGATGAGGAAAGAGGGAATTTAATAATTTGTTTAAGGTCATAGTCACACAACTAGTCTGTTCATAAGCTGAGATTCAGAGTTTGAACTCTGGAATATCTATAAGCCAGAAGACCCTATACTTGTAACCACTAGTATCTTCCTCATGGGGTTGTGATTAGTAAGTGAAACAGAGTAGGTGAAGATTTAGGACAGTGCCCGGCACGTGCAATAAGTGTTAGCTCTTATTAATGGCTATGGCGTAGAAAGCAAAAATCTCCCTTGATCTGTTCCGATATCCTCCTTTTCCCAAAAGAAATCACTGTTATACACATATTTTATCTTTAAATATATATTTGTTTACGTAAATAGAGTAATACTAACCATATTGTTTAGCGACTTCCTTTAAAATTACCTCATCTTTGGATACTTGGAGACATTTGCATGACAATGCATAAAGATCATTTAGTTTAGGATGAAGATAATGCTTTAATTCAGCAGAAAAGATGAATTACTTAATTCATGGTATTAGCACTACTGGGTTATCTTTTCTTCCACATGGTCCTGTTCACTGTGCATTGAGTCCAGTGGTCTGGGACATAAAAATATCCCCTCCCAGGTAAAGACCAAGCTACTGTATCTTCTACCTCCTACCACTAAGAAATAAGCACAGCAATCTTTAGGTTTTAGAGACATCAGGTATCATTCTGACCTCAAATAGGGCCCAGATCCAGAAAGACGGTTTTATTGCAGGTTCAGTCCATGAGATATAGCAAGCCCCAATAAAAGAGTCACAGCTACAGACCCCCAGGATTCTGAAACAAGAATGGGCTCTTTGTAGCAGAGATCATCTATTCACTATTTGAAAGGCAAACGTGATAGAAATGCTACGTTCAGGGCCAGACCCAAGCTGGTGAAGGGTCAGGTAAGTCACAGGAGCAGGTAGACAAAACTCTCATGTCACTTACGTCTTTTGCACCAATTCCTCTCGCCCAGCTGACACTTTCCCTGTGGAAATTCTCTATGACTAAGGCAGGGTAGAAAAAAATCTTTTTTCCTCTACCCTCCTAGGTTCACTGGCTGGGGCCCTATAAATTAGACTGATAAAAGACAGATTGACAAGAGAAAAACAAACAAAAGTTTATCAACATATACATCAAGCTTACACGTGGGAGCACTCAGTGTTGAGTAACTCAAAGCGGTGGTTAGAACTTGGGCTGATATAGCATCTTAATAAAAGAATCATAAATTTTTAAAGAAGTGACAAGACCAAGGAAAAGGACTTTGAGTTTCTAGACTCAATTGCGTGAAGGTAAATATATAGGGGAACCAACCGAAGACAATGGCTAGTTAGCAAAGTTTGTTATATAGATGTCATTCATGCTGTCTCCAGGCTGAGAAAGGTCTAGAGTTGTCTCCAGTGAAAGTGATTAACTTCTGTCCTGCCTGCTATGAAAGGGATGGGAGAGCTCTTACACATTGATGTCACGCTTTTAGGCAAATAGGGAAAGAGCAGAGAGCTTTTCTTGTACCTGCTTCCTCTCAATTGCCTTCAGCTCAAAATACCCTTATGCCAAAGTGGTGTGTTTTGGAGTGGCATATTCTGCTCCCCCTTATTAACTAAATCCACTGCATAGGAAGAAAAAATTCCTGCCTGGCTGACTATAAATAGACTGCTGCTGTACTTTATCCTCTCACAAGGGTGACTCTGACAGCCAGGAGGGAGGAGAAATGCCTCCAGGAAGCAGAGCATTGGGTACATTCCGTGTTGATGGTGACAATGAGCAGTGCGGAGCGGGGTGAGATGATCCAGGTAAGAAGGCACGTAGATTACTGGGTAATCACAAGTTGCTGGACTGGTTCGTCACATTCTGGAAGGAGCAAGATTATGAGATCAGAGACAAAGATGTTTGGGAAAGTAGCACCTGAATGAACTTATGGAATTAAGCACAAAAATGCTTGGATCTTTGTGTCTCGCATGAATGACTGAAAGAGAACTTCTACGAGGAGGAAGCACCGAACACCGGTGTGACTAGGATGTGGCAGTCAGCCAGCTCTGTCCTCTACCCAGTGACCCAGTGAACACGATGGGCCCGCGAACAGCACGGCCGTGGTAAAAGGCACGGAGGCTATTTGGGAGCCCAGCTACGATCGAGCTAGCTGCTGTTGCTGCCGCCGCCACCAAAGGTCTGACTTGTCAGCACTAAGGACTGAATCTGAGCCCTCAATATGCCACCATCCTTCAAGGGGACCCACCAGTCACTTGGTTACAAGTTCATTAAAGCACATCCTTTCCACCTTGCAGGGGACAGTCACTCATGCTTTGCAGGACTGATAAGTATCACAGGCATGGTCTGCCTTCATTGACCTCGTGCGTCAGCCGCCGAGACAGCTAAATGTTTAAGTCTTCCCTGTATTTCTTCACCTCAGCAAATACCTTTATCACTGCACAGACCACACTGCATTCTAGTTTTGTACACCTGTTTCAGCCCACAAAACTTCTGGAGCTTCTTCAGGGCAGATTCCAGGTCTTATTCTTCATGAGTTCCCATTCCTACTACAGGGCCAGACCACATGGCACAAGCTTTATAAATATTTGGTAAGTAAATGAACAAATAAAAAACTCACACAAACACCCAAATGAGGAATACCAAGAGCCATAAGTAGGGCAGTAGCAGTGGGTTTGAAGAATCCTCTGTCCTTTGTCCTCCAGGGCATGCTCCTGTGAGTCGCCACACCAAGAATAGGGAGCCCCACATAACTATACAGGCTCAGGACAGAGGGAGAATCAGACCAGAGAGCAATTCAGTCACTAAAATTATTTTATTATCTATTCATTATTAATAACAGTGATTATGACAATGACCCAAAACCTAGTATTAGAAATCTGTCATGAGTCTCTATAGTCCTAGCACTTAGCACAGTACCTGGCATGACGCATACGCTATTTGTAGAATAAATAATAAATGTCTGATTTCCTGAATGAGAAGTAGCATGCAATGTTGAAAGAAGTATGAGCTTACCAGACAAGCAGGCTTGGATTACATCCCAGCTCTATCACCTGTTAGCTCTGTAACTTTGGGGATAAACTAGATATAACTTCCTGTATCACGCAGAATTTATTTGGTTGAAAGTGTCATAAAACCAACCCAAACTAGCTCCATCAATAACAAAAAGTGTGGGAAATTTTATCAGCTTACACAATTGGGAAATCCCAGTAGTATAACTTCCTTCGGGTCTGGGTTAAATAGAGAGACTCAGACCATATTATTGGAAATCTAATGACCTCTGCTTGACTTATTCTCATACAGATTTTCTCCAGGTGGTAACGAGATGGCCGCTATGTGTTCCAAGCTTATTATGGTCCTTATAATTCATGTTCCAGGAAAAGAACAAGATCTTATCTCAGCCATTGTCTACATGAAACCCAGAAACAAATACTGTGCATATTGTACACAGGACAGAGCAAAGGATATGAGACAATTTCTGCCTTCACAAATTTCAGAATCTAGACAGATGTGCTAAAGGTTTCAATCCCTAGGGTGTTGTAAAGGACGGATCAGACTTCTCCAGCCAGTCAAGTCATCCAGGCGGGGTGCAGTGGACAGGGCATGGGGACAGGTCACAGGGAACTCAGAGGAAGGAGAGTGGAAAAGTCACAGTGTGACTCATCCAGGAGGTCAAGCATAGCTTGGTATTGCTAGAGCATTAAGTAAAAAGAGAAAGTGGAAGAAAGTGAAGCTGGAGAGATAAACAGTTATCAGATCCTAAAACTCCATTAATGCCACGTTAAATAACTTTGTCTTTATTCTTAGGTTCCAGCTTCACAGATTTAGGGCATTTATACCTCTATGGGTGAGTGGGAGGTGGAGAAGGGCAGGCAATGGAGAGACATGGCAGGAGCACAGTCTTACCTCTGGTTAAGACTCAGAGGTAGCTAAGTCTAGATTCCTAGACTCGGGAAACAGATTTTGTCTGGATTTAAATTCCAGCTCCAACAGTCAGTGGCTCGTGAGACCTTGAGCAAATTACTAAACCTCTCTGCGCCTCAGTTTCTTCATCTGTAAAATTGGCTTAACAACAATACCTACCTCATAAGAGTGTAAAGATTAAATCATATAAAGCGTTAGAATAGTGCCTCAAATAATAGCAATGTTAGTTATCATTATTCCTACAATGACGATATCATTATTCTTATCATTCATTCCTAAAATGAAGTATCACTTTGTAAATTCCTTTATTGTCTGTTTGCTTAAAGATTTAATAAAGAAAGCTTTTTTATTAAATAAAGACAAATCATCAATTAAAATGCAAAATTCTTGTGACTCATTATAAATGAAACATGTCTCTCCCCACCTATGGGGAGAGACTTTAGACCACACCCTTAGAATATCCAAGGGCACCTGAGGAGAAAGGTTTGAGAAGCACAGTTATAGGCAATAAAAAACTAATGACAAGACTCTCTTCAGGTGACAAAGGCCCAGAGGCTGAGTAACACTGTCCCCAGGCATTGGAAAAGTAGGGAGGACCTGAATGGAGGTAGGGACTGGCAGGAAGCCTTCCTTCCAGAATGACTCTTACTTATTCACTGATGCCTAAAATGTCTTGAAAAGGAGATGACCATCCTCAGCTATAGACACAGGATTCAAATGACATGTGTTGGGAGTGTAATGGAGACTAAAGATCCCGGTGAGGTGTAGATGACCTATGTAGATCCTAAGAGTTGATGAAGGAAAAATAAACACTGGGGAGCTTGGAAGTTGAAGAGGGTGGGGGCAATGACAATAAACTGGAGAGAAAGGGCCAGAAGAAGAAAGAAACCTCTGTTTGATCCTAGAACTGGCTCCGATCTGAACCCAGTCTTAAACTCCCTCAGCCATAACCACATGAGAAAACTAAGCGAAAACACCACCCTTGGTGAACCACAAATTTGGCCTCAAAAGAATCGGAGGGTGTGGTCCAGCCAGAACCCAGGGGCTGCCCTACATATGGACAGAGCAGTTAGAGGCAAGCGGATCCAGTGTGATGGGTGGCTCCATCCCTCCTCCCGGGTCAGCCCAAGTCCTAGGTGGTTGGCTTTCTTCAAAAATTATCGCTGATTTTAGCTTTGCAAACTGCTTAAAGCTATGGCTACAAACAACACAATAAAAAGTCATAATAACTGTTCTGGCTCTAAGCCCCAATCTAATTAATTTTCAATGTCAATCTAAACATGGGAGGAGAAAGGACAAGGGAGGTCAAATATTCTGAGAGTAAGTGATTGAAAGCCAAAACTATTCTCAGATACTCTGAGTGATAACTCAGAGTCATTTTTGCCATCACAGTTTTAGACACAATCTGAAGTAAGTTATTTGCTTCTATTTAAAAAACAAAATCACTAAATAAACTACAGTCATAGCTATGAATTCCCTGTATCCAGACTCTCAGTGGAGTTCATGTTACCTGACGCAGCTCAGGGGCTAAGTTCTTGTTTCGCCAGGAGGCAGAGGGCTGCTCTGGAGAAATAACCATCTCTGTGTAGAAAAATACCTTAATAAACTACTTGGTAATGGAAAGGGAGGCCCTGAGAGCTTGGATTTGGATTGTAAGGAGAAAACCTAGAGATTACAAAAGGCTTCTTAATTCTATTAAAAAAGAAGAAAGAAAGAAAGAGAGAGAGAGAGAGAGAGAGAGAGAGAGAGAGAGGGAGGGAGGGAGAAAGGGAGAAAGAAAGAAAGAAAGAAAGAAAGAAAGAAAGAAAGAAAGAAAGAAAGAAAGAAAGAAAGAAAGAAAGAAAGAAAGAAAGAGAAAAGAGTGAAATGTCATTGAAGGGACTGGAGGCAAATAAAAGAGGAAAATGCAAGCAGTAGGTCAGGAGGCAGAAGATCTGGTTGGTGAAAGATTTTTTTTTAAGGACAGGGAAGCTTAGCATTCATTGTTAAATTATCTACAGTATGATGCTGGGCTGAAACTTGTCTTCCATCACCCCTACTCTCCAGCAAGAGCTATTTTCCAGAGCTCCTTCTGTGAGTCCCTGTGGAGGAGATCGACCATACAGCATTATATCCTACTTCCGGGGACGGGCTGGGACAAAGATAATTACTTCCCTTTCTTTCTGAAGTGTAACCTGTAAAAATTGGCACTAATGGAAAAAACGTCCAGCCCCATTTAAAAGTTTTCGAGCCTTTCCTCCTGCAGGCAGGGGAGATGCACTTGGTTGAGCAAGGTCCAAATTCTTTACAGGTTAGGGTCTGGGGGGAAGAGATGGATAGAAAGGAAGAGTGAGCAATTTTGGTTTTGCCTTCTCCCTCTGGTGGTAGAGGAAGCAAGCTTACAGAAGAATGGCATCTAAGTAGAGGCTGCAGTCACTCAGACCATCATCTCCCTCACTTTCCTCTCACTTCCCTTTCCTCACTGTGCTCCTTTCTCCTCCAGATTCCCAGTTCTAGAACATTCCACCAGCTGATGCATGTGCCTCAGGGCAGTGGCAGCTTTACTGAGAAGCAATGTTGCTGCAGCAGTTCACACTTCCCTTGCGAAAGGCTTAGATACCACCTTGTTTAGTTGCCTCTCACCCAAACATAGTGGGAGAGACACTCACGCACTCACTAAAGCATTCCACGGCCTTCCTTTCCTCTGCATAAATCATTCTTCTCCTGAAGATGTTTCCATGCATTTAAAATTACAACTGTGTCACTTGTCTTAACATCTGATTTGCCCTATTTCAATTTTAATGACTTTTTCTTCCGAAAATATGTCCTGTCATTTATGAACGACAAAGATTTTATTATGCATCCAAAGATTTTATTGATAAAAGTCTTGTCCTTTCTTGTGTAAAAAGTTAATAGCTGCTAGGATAAGGAGATCCCTTTGGTTGATTATTATAACACACCTTGTAATAGTTAAGCTAGTTACTTCCTTGTGTCTCAGAAAAACATTGGCGCTAACTGTATCAATAAAATTATTGGAACAGAACCATTTAAACCTTCTCTTTTGTTTATACTTATCTGATCTTTGTGCTAGGTTCATAGATGGTACGGGAAAGGAAGTTACACTACATGAAAACTCCCACTGTAATGACAACAATGACATCAATGAAAAGCTAGCACTTACTGAGCTCTTATTGTGCTCCAGGAACACTAAGTCTTTCATACATTTAATTCTTTCATTTAATCCTCACCACAACACTTAGAAAAAGACACTATCCTCATTTTTCAGATATGAAAGCTAAATTTCAGAGAAGTTAAATATTTTGTCACTGTGATACAGAAGGAATCTAACCAGGCCTGAAAAACTCTCCTTTAACATGATTACAGATCAGTCTGGTCAGATCACCAAAGCATAAAATCACACTATAGCAAGGGAAGATCAAAGATATGAAAAACAAAGCTATAAAAAACAAAGTATGTGGATCAATGACCTAAATATAACAGTTAAAACCGCAAAACTCTTAGACGAAAGCATATATTAACAGATAAATCTTCATGACCTTGGATTTGGCAGTTGGTTCTTAGACCAAACTTAGATCAAATGCCGAAAGCATTAGCAACTAAAAAATAAACTAAAATAAAATAAATTGGAATTCATCAAAATGAGAAAACTTTGTGCATCAAAGGACATTATCAAGAAAGTGAAAAGACAATATACAGAATGGGAGAAAATATTTGCAAATCACATACCAGGTAAAGATTTAATATCCAAAATATAAGGAATTCCCACAACTCAACAACAAAAAGACAAACAGCCCAATTAAAAATAAGAGCAAAGAACTTGAACAGACATTTCTCCAAAGATATACAAATGGACAAAAAGCACGTAAAAAGATATTCAGCATCTTTCATTAGTCACTGGAAAAATACAAATCAAAACCACAATGAGATACCAGTTCATACCTTCTCAGATGGCCATGATAATAATTTAAAAATTTTTAAAAATAAAACATAAAATAATAAATATTGAGGAAGATACAGAGAAATTGAAATCCTGGTACATTGCTGGTAGGAATGTAAAATGATATAGCCACCGTAGAAACCAGTTTGGTAGTTCCTCAAAAAATTAAACCTAGAATTACGGTATGACCCAGCAATTCCACTCCTAGTATGTACCTAAAGTAATTGAAAACAGAAATTCAAACAGATATTTATATACCAATGATCATTATACAAGTATTCACAGCAGCCAAAAAATAGAAACTGCCCAAGTATCCACTGATGGATCAATGGATAAATAAAATGTGCTCTATCCGTGTACTGAAATATTATTTAGCCACAAAAAGAATAAAATTCTGATACATGCCACTATAACATGAGTTAACCTTGAAAACATTATGCTAAGTGAAAAAATCCATACACAAAAGGACAACTATTGTATGACTATAGTTATATGAAGTACCTAGAATAGTTGAATTCATAGAAACAAAAAGTAGATCTTACCAGGGGCTAGGATAATGGGGAACAGAGAGCTATTATTTAACGGGTACAGAGTTTCTGTCTAGAATGACAAAAAAGCTCTGGAAATGGATACTGGGGATGGTCATACAACATCGTGAATGTACTTAACAACACTAAATTGTACACTTAAAAATGGTTAAAATGGTAAGTTTAATATGACATATATTTTAATACAGATGGAAAAAAATGGTTTCCTTCTTTAAAAGTGAGTCACTCAGGCCAGGCACAATGGCTTATGCAAGTAATCCCAGCAGGGTGAGCTGAAGCAGGAGTATTGCTTGAGGCCAGGAGTTCAAGTCCAGCCTGGGCAACATAGCAAGACCCTCTTTCTCCAAAAAAAAAAAAGTCAGTCACTGGTAACCTGTATCTATAGACTAGATCACTCTCAGGAGCATGATACCTGATTTCCAGCTGAAACCTCAAACCCAATGTCCAAAATTGATGTCATTACTTTAACACAACCAAATCCCTGTTCCACTCACCAAATCCACTCCTAGGTCCTTCTCCTGTGAGCTGTGTTTCCATAAGAACAGCACTACCATCTGCCACACCTATTACACTCACATCATCCTTGATTCTCTCTTCCTCATTCCCACAGACAATCAGCCCCCAAGTTTTGGATTTGTTCTGTTTTTATCAATCCTACCTTCCAAATATATCTTGAATTGTCTTCCTCTTTTCCATCCCTAAGGGCACAAGGGCTTCAGCCTACCACTCTCACCTGGATTATTGTGACAATTTTTTGTTTGGTCTATCTGCCTCTCTAATATCCCTCTACAGAGAGTCATCTCTCCTTCTACAATCTGTCTTCAGACTAGCCAGTGGCACTTTCTTACAACATTACAAATCTGATCATGCTGCTTTCTTCTTATAAAATATCCTTTGATGTCCTTTAGGATAAAGTCCAACTCCCGGACATGCAAGGCTGGCTCTCAACAACGTGGTGCCCACCTGCTCTGCAGGCTGTCCCCACCCTCCATGCTAGCCACATGGCCTGCTCACTCTACCCACACTCTTCTTTTTCCACCTCCTCTTCCTAGAATGCCCTTTCCCAAGAAAACTCCTAGTTATCCTCCAAAATCCAGCCAAAATGCCACCTCGTATATCATCCATTCCTCAATCCCATAGGAAGGCTTAGCTGCTTCCTTCGCTTTGGTAATGTTGCGTATTATAAGCATGCATCACATTGTTTTAATGGTATTTACCTATATTGCCACTCCAGAGCATGAGCTTCTAAAGGCAAGAACTGGGACTTGATCCCACTAGGTTGTTTTTTCACTAATTACAATTTAGATGAATAAGAGATTTATTTCTC
>CAUYRT010052068.1:0-13824 GCA_963574885.1 Lepilemur ruficaudatus | reverse complement strand
GAAATTAATCAGCCAACTAAAAATATATAGAAAAAATTAGCCGGGCATGGTGGCGCATGCCTGTAGTCCCAGCTACTCGGGAGGCTGAAGCAGGAGGATCGCTTGAGCCCAGGAGTTTGAGGTTGCTGTGAGCTAGGCTGACGCCACGGCACTCACTCTAGCCCGGGCAGCAGAGTGAGACTCTGTCTCAAAAAAAAAAAAAAAAGATACATGCTGGAGTTTTTAAAGGATGAAGTGCTGTGATGTCTAGGACTTTCAGTGGTCTCAGCAAGAGAAAAGAGACATGCACAGATAGATAGAAATATAGGTAAACACGTAGATGATGTATGTTGCATCCAGAAAGGGAGATGTCTGTGGCCATGTCACCCTGAGCCTGCCCGATCTCATCTGAAAGAGAGAGAGGGACACACATAGCAAACGCAGCACAGTATTAACCGTTGGATAAAGCTAGGTGAAAAGTACATGGGTATTCATTGTGCTATCCTTTCATCTTTTCTATAGGTTTAAAAGGATTCAAAATTAAAAGTCGAGATAACAATGTAAGTTGCCACGAATAGCTTTGTCTCAATAGATGTGAAGTAGTTTTGCTCCTTGTGAAGGCAAAGCTGAAATAAATTGGGACCTTGGAGCTCTATCATTTGCGAAAACTGATTGAAGTTAAAGACAAAAATGGTGAAAAGCTTTGGGTTAAAGACGGTGAAGTGAATTTTTGCCTTTATTTCTACTTTCTCCCCAAATCGTGCTGAAACATGTAGTAACGGTCTTTTGGTTTGGTTTGGTTTGGTTTTAAGGCGTAAATCCACAAACACAGAGACACTGGGAGAGGGACCACAGCAAGAAACTGGAGAAGACGGGATGCGGCGGGAAGAGGTACCTGACCCGGCAGATGCAAGGAAGCTGAGCCTTAAACCAACAGTGGGGAAGCAAAATGTACAATGAAAAAGCAGCTTCGTTCATCCGCATAATCCTTCTGGACCCAGCATTTGGTAGCACCGATGACATCTGGGAGCGGGGATAAAGGTAAGGTCAAAAATGAAATTAAACATTGATGATAATAACATTATTTAAATGTATAGTCCCCAGTGTCCCCAGAATATCTTTTTGGCTATTCTAATTTAACTTTAAGACAGAGTTAAAACCTGTTCTACCTTAACTTTAAAGAAGCAGTGAGGCCAGGTGTGGTGGCTCACGGTTATAATCCTAGCAGTGTGAGAGGCTGAGGCAGGAGGGTCACTTGAGGCCAGGAGTTCTAGTCCAGCCGGGGCAACACAGTGAGACCCTGCCTCTACAAAAAATTTTTAAATTACCTGATCATGGTGGGGTGTGCCTGTAGTCCTCACTCCTGTGGGTCAGGGGGTGGACTGAGGTGAGAGGATCCCTTAAGCCCAGGAGTTCAAGGTTACCCTGAGCTCTCATGGCACCACTGCACTGTATCCTGGGCAGCAGAGCAAGACCCCATCTCTGCAAAACATTTTTTAAATTGAAAAAAAAAAAAAAAAGCAGTGAGAGCCTCAGATTCCCATCTTCTACTCCAGCAGGCTGGGCAGGAGGTTTGTTTTCTGAAAAGGGTAAAACAGAGGATTGCTTGGCTGGGGACCATGAGGCACCATGGAGAGCAAGGATTCGATGTTGAATGGAGGACGATTAAGTGACAGCTCACACACTCAGTAAGACTTCCGTAGCCCTCTTTCCCTGCTCTGCTAGCAGCTTGCTTCTGGAAGGAGAGTGCAGTAGTCTTTGCTAGAGAAATCCGGTCAGCCCAAGAGAAAAGATCTAAAAATCTCAAGGCATCAAGGATTTCCCTATCGAAACAAACGTGCTAGACCACCCCACGGGGAAGACCAGAGTTGACAGGCCCCACCTACGCACACAGCACTTTCTAGAACTTGTTTTGTGCTCTCTCCCTCTGAAAGATGAATAAAGAATATGTAGTAGATAATAGCATCATATCAATGTTAAATTCTCAGAATGTGAAATTGTAATGTGTCAGCATCAGTTCATAGCCAAGTGAGAAGTTAGAGGGAACAGTATCCACAGAAGACCACCCTCACTATGACACCAGCTGCGAGTTTGGCAGTTCCCAAACCACCCTCAGGTAGATGTTTCACTAGAAGGACGCACAGGGCTCACTGAAAACTATTATATTCACGGCTATGGTTTGTGAGAGGGAAAGGATGCAGATTGAATTTAGCTCAGGGAAGACGCACACAGGGGAATTGCCGAACGTGGAGCTTCCCTTGTCCTCCCTGGATGGAGCCAGGACGCGTCGCTCTTCCTGCATTGAAGCAGACAGCATGCACAAAGTCTCGCCGCCCAGGGAGGCTGGCTCGGGCCTCCGTGTTGAGAGTTTTACTGGGACTTCACTGCATAGGCGTGACTGATGCCTTGCCCGGTGGTTGATCTCCGTCTCCAGGTGAACCGATACCACATGACCCAAAACCCCCACCCTAACCAACATTGTTGGTCTTTCTGGTGTGGCCAGCTCCTACCCTAAATCACACTGTTAGACTATCCAGTATGACACAAGGCCCCCAGACAAAGACTCTCCTATCAGGCATACCATCCCAAGTGCCCAGGGGCTACCTTCATGAAGCCTAGGGCAAAGGCCAGCCCTTCTACTGGGGCAAGGCCAAATTCTTTACTACGTAGTGTTTGTATAAGATAACACCCTTATTACTAGGAGAAGCGTGCTAAAGTTTTTTCAGGTGAAGTGTCGTATTGTCTACAGCTAACTTCCAAATGCTTGAACAAAGACTCGTCCGTGTGTGTTTATCTATGCTCGTGCATGAGTTGGCAAGGAGAGAAAGAAAATGTGTCCAAGTGTTGCCTAAAGGATCTAGAACAAGGGTATATGCGTATTTATTGTACTATTACTTTTCTATAAGTTTGAAATTTTTCAAAATGAAATGTTGGGGAGGGATTTTTAGTAGGCTTTTCAACAGAGGGTACCTTTCATCTATGAGAATAAGAGGTAGGAAGTCCTCACCCCTAATCTGATCTCCGCCCTGAGGGCTTTATCCAAAGGACGGGTTTTACTGGGTATAATACCTTTAATCTGAATTTTGCCCCGAGGCACTTTAAAGCACTACAGAGTTTTAATCACAAGTGTGAAGGCCACCCCCTTAATCTTTGCCTGGATTCATGTTAATCAAGTGATAGATTTTAGGGTATTTTTCACTCAAAGCCTTTTAAAACCTCATCTCTTTCTTTTTAAGGTCTAAAAGCTTTTTCCTACTGATTTGGTAGCACCAAATGCTGGTGAGGATGTGGAGCAGGAGGAACTCTCATTCGTTGCTGGTAGGAGTGCAAAAGGGTACAGCCACTGTGGAAGACAGTTTCTTACAAAACTAAACGTACTCTTACCATACAATCCAGCAGTTGCACTCTTTGGCATTGCCTAAGTAAGTTGAAAACTTATGTCTGCACCAAAACCTGCACATAGACGTTTATAGCAGCTTTGTTTGTGACTGCCAGAATTTGAAAGCAACCAAGATGTCCTCCAGTAGATGCATGTATAAATAACTCTGATACATCCAAAAACTGGAATATTATTCAGTGCTAAAAAGAAATTAACAAGGCCGGGCACGGTGGCTCACGCCTGTAATCCTAGCACTGTGGGAGGCCGAGGCGGGCGGATCGCTTAAGGTCAGGAGTTCGAAACCAGCCTGAGCAAGAGCGAGACCCCGTCTCTACTAATAATAGAAAGAAATTAATTGGCCAACTAAATATATATAGAAAAAAATCAGCCAGGCATGGTGGCGCATGTCTGTAGTCCCAGCTACTCAGGAGGCTGAGGCAGAAGGATTGCTTCAGCCCAGGAGTTTGAGGTTGCTGTGAGCTAGGCTAACGCCACGGCACTCTAGCCGGAGCAACGAAGTGAGACTCTGTCTCAAAAAAAAAAAAAAAAGAAATTAACAGTCGGGCACAGTGGCTCTTGCTTATCCCAGCACTTTGGCAGGCTGAGGCAGGAGGAGAGCTTGAGGCCAGGAGTTCTAGACTAGCCTGTACAACATAGTGAGACCCCCATCTATACAAAAAGTTTTGTTTTTCTTTTTAATTGTCCAGGTGTGGTGGCAGACACTTGTAGTCCCAGCTGCTCAGGAGGCTGAGGACAGAGGACCAATTGAGCCCAGGAGTTTGAGGTTACAATGAGCTATGATCAAGCCTCTCTGCACTCCAGCCTGGGCCACAGAGCTATCAAGTTGTGAAAAGATACAGAGGAAACTTAAATGTATATTACTAAGTGAAAGAAGCCAATCCGTAAAGGCTACATATATATCATACTGTATGATTCCAACTATATGACATTCTGGAAAAGGGAAAACTATGGAAGCAGTAAAAAAAAATTAGTAATTTCCAGGGGTTGGTGGAGGAATAGATGAATAGGCAGAGCACAGAGGATTTCTAGGACGGTGAAACTATTCTGTACGATGCCATAATGGTGGACACATGTCCTTGTATACTTGTCAAAACCCATGGAATGTACCACACCGAAAGTGAGCCCTAATGTAAACTGTGGACTTCAGGAGATAATGGCGTGTCAGTGTAGCAGGTTCACTGATACAACAATTGTCCCATTCTGGGGTGGGATGTCCACTCTGGGGGGTGCTGTTCACACTTGGGGACAGGGAGTATAAGGGACCTTTCTGTGCCTTCTACTCAATTTTTCTGTGAAACTAAAACTGTTCTAAAAAATAAGGTCTATTTAAGAAAAATTTCTCTGAAAGTTAAGCCCTTGAAAGGGAAAGCATGCTGTACCCTGTTCCAAGGCAAATAGAGGGTGAAAAGTCAAGGGATTTTTATTTTCCCACTCTGGGAGACAATCCAGAACTTTTAGGAGTGGTGTCGTGTGTTAGCGGCAGAAGCTGTGATAATGAAGTCTGTGCTGTCCGTCACGGTAGCCACTAGTCCTACGCTGCTACCGAGTACTTGAAACGCAGCTAGGCGGAACCGGACGTGCTACAGGTGTAATACACACTGGCTTTTGATGTAAAATGCCTCATTAACACATTTTTGTTAATTACATATCAGAATGACAACATTTTGAGTATATTAGATTGAATATACCCAAATGAAATAAACACATAATTAAAATTAATTAACTTATCTCACCTGTCTTTTTTTTTTTTCAATGTGGCAACTAGAAAATTTTAAATTACACATGAGGCTTTTATTATATTCTATGGGACAGTGCTAGTCTAACCAGTGAATTCCTGCTGATTATGTCAGCAAGAGCTTATCCTAATAAACTTGGGCAGCTACAAATATGTTACTAAAAATTAAAAAAATGTTACTGGTCTTGGGTGAACAAAAGTTTGAGAGGACATCCAATGTCTGGTACCCTATTTACATTTTGGCAAAATAGCATTGCACCCTTGGGAATCTCACTGGGCCCGCTCCAGCAAGTTATTCAGAAGAAAGCATCACCCGGTTTCTTCTCTTTAGCGACAGTGTAGTTGCCCAAGACAGTAAGACTGGGGTACAGGCAGAGCATATATTTAATCCATGCCAAAATTTGGAGAGATATCTATATTATATTTTCTTTTCTTTTTCTTTCTTTTTTTTTTTTTTGAGACAGAGTCTCTGTTGCCCGGGCTAGAGTGCCGTGGCGTCAGCCTAGCTCACAACAACCTCAAACTCCTGGGCTCAAGCGATCATCCTGCCTCAGCCTCCCGAGTAGCTGGGACTATAGGCATGCGCCACCATGCTCGGCTAATTTTTTCTATATATTTTTAGTTGTTTGGCTAATTTCTTTCTATTTTTAGTAGAGATGGGGTCTCATTCTTGCTGAGGCTGGTCTCGAACTGCTGAGCTCAAGCGATCCTCCCACCTTGGCCTCCGAGAGTGCTAGGATTACAGGCATGAGCCACCGCGCCCGGCCTAGTACACACCTTTGAATGTCCTTTGAATAGGAAGTTTTCCCAATAGGGTAAAAACTAGTATCTGCCTCTCCACAGAGTTTGTTCTTTGGTTCTTTGATTTTGTTCAGGGATTTGTTTTGTTTTTTATTAGAGACAGGGTCTCACTATGTTGCCTGGACTTGTCTTGAACCCCTGGGCTCAAGCAATCCTCCTGCCTCAGCCTTCTGAGTAGCTGGGACTACAGGCATATGCCTTTCTTTGTTTTATTAGCATATTTAATTGTGTTATTATTGGTATATTTTTAGAGCCAAGACTTTAGTTCCAGTGGGACAAGAAGGCCTAGAATGTTTTCTGGTTTTCAGTCCATAAAGAATGACTTTTCCAGCAGTTCTAGATGCTTGATTTATTTTACTTTACTTCATTTTATTTTTTGAAACAGGGATCTTGCTATGTTGCCCAGGCTGGTCTCAAACTCCTGGGCTTAAGTGATCCTCCTGCCTCAGCCTCCTGAGTAGCTGGGATTACAGGTGCATACTACCATGCTCAACTTGTTATTTCTAATTAATATCAATCAGGTCTACAAAAATCATTGTTATTTTTAAAAGAGTAACTTGATTGTTTTCTTACTAAGTTCTATTAAGATATGCAAAAATAAGAGAGATTTTAAGGCAAACAAAGTGACATAATAAGGTGCTTTATATTTCATTTTGATGTCTTTAAACAGTGAAAAAAGTAATTGAAAGCATTTGAGGAGTTGTAACTTAGGAGAAAATAGGTAAACATTGTCCCTGGCTACCGCAGGAGACTGTTCTTAGCTTTTACTAATTTCAAGCTGTGTATCTGGCACGGTATCTCTTGCTCTCGCCTCACCCGCAATCAATTTAATGACTAAATGTTGAATGAACAAATTAACTTCCATTTGGATTGTACCTCTGCGGGTCTAATACTAATCGCTGTGAGTCTACATGTATTTCTGTAATAGTATTGCGTTGTATCAGTTTTTTTTAAATGTTTAAATTTTATGGTCACAACAAGCTATTCCTCCTTAGTATGAACAATAAATTAGATATTGAAAAATAAAAGAAAAAAAAAGAAAGAAAAGAAAAAGGAAAAAAAGAAGATGATGATGACTTAGAGGACTCCTGGATAGCAGAGAAAGAGAAATTGGAGTTGGACAACATGAATCTGCCCAGAAACAGGACTAATAAGGAATGATGGGTAACCACAAAATCACAGTATTGATTATCTTATGAAGTAGAAATCATTATTTAGCTAAAAAGTCTGCACAAAACATTCTTAGAATTACTTACAAATATTCAAATATTCTAAGTAAATGACAATATATGTGAAATTAAAACATAAAATATATTCATAAAACTGAAATATTAGAAATGTCCCAATGTCTTTTATGGGTCATGGTTAATAGAACAAACTTTGAGGACAGCAATGTCAGCAACACAGCCTAGCAGAAGCCCCTAGCACCTGTCACCCTACAAAGACAGCCCGAACGCCAAATAACTGCAGTTTGACAAAAATAACTGAGGAAGGGTTATTTGCTGGAGGGCATCAGAGGAGTACCAGAAACCCTGCTGAGCACAGAAACTCTGGATGGTGGGCACAGAGGACAGAAGGAAATGCTGGGCTCCGCCACCGCAGCACCAAGCTGGGATCAGCTGGGAACTAGGAGGAACTTCTCCCTACGGGGAGGAGGTAAGCAGGAGGATCTCAGCTACCCCACCGACAGCTGCCGGTCAACAGACTCACCACCAGGGTTCCCTGCGGTCCTCACAGGCACTAAGCCCCGCTGAGGGAGTCTACACAGCTCTGTTCCACTGAGAGAAGGAGCAGGCCACTGGGCCCCACCCGCTGCAGCTCCTGCGGCTACCGTGCTAAGCCATAATGGAATTGGAACTATGGCTGGAGTGTGTCTTGCTTGCGGGCAAGTAGCCATGGCTCCCCTTCAACCCTGAGGCTAAGCCAGCCACGAAACCACTCCTGCTGGTGGCTCAATATCCCTAAGCCCAGCTGAGAGCAGCTGTTACACCCTTCCCTGTGGGGCCCAGCAGAGGTGGAGCCTCTCCATCTACCCCTCCCCTGTCCCCTAGGCCAGAGTTGAAGCCATACCCTGCTTCCTGGGACAACAGTACCTTGACCACTCAGAGCAGTCCCGCTTCCTGGGTGCCTAAGTTCAAGCAGAGCTCTGCTTCCCAGGAAATGATGCCTTGGCCATCCACAGAGGTCCCATACCCCAGTACCTAGGTGGAAGCAGTCCCCCAAGGAAATGGTGCCTGGGCCACCTAGAACAGTCATGCCCCCTAAATCTGAGCCCAAGCAATACATTACCTCCTGGGGTAATCGGAGCCCTGGCTGACCTGAGCAGCTGTACACCCCAGGGTTGAGCTGACATATTCTGTATCCCAGGGAAACAGAGCAGTGGCTGAAGTGAGACACCTTGCCCTACAGGCCAAACAACTCCAGTACCTAGCTTCCCTGGGGCTGGACTAGCTCCCTAGAGTCTGAGCTGCTGAGAACCCCTCTCCCTGGGAGTAGAGTCGTGGCTATACTGTAACCTGCCCCTCCAGAGCCCAAACAGCAGCTATGCTCTGCCATCCTGGGATGCTTGCTGCTGATGCACCCAGCCTCACAGAGTCTGGGATACAGCTGAGCCCCAGCATCACAGAGTCTAGAGTCACTACTACATGATGCCTCATCCCCTGGGACCCAAGTTGCCACTGAGCCCTATTGGCTCAGGTTCCTGAATTGCAGCCATACCCTGCTCCCTGGACCCAAAACTCCAGAATATGTCTTTATCCTTAGAATTGAGCTGGTCCCCCAGGAGTAGATTTATAGCTACAACCTCACCCCTGAGCTGCTATGGGGCACCTCAGAGTCACAGATCCTGACTGTGTGGACAACTCGTATTCAACCCTGCCACAGAGAGTGAAGCTGCACCCCAAGACCCAGGTGCAACAATACCTTTGTGAGACTCTGAACCTAGGACCCCAGACCCATAGCCACTCTGAGCACCCACACCAGCAACCCAGCAGCACCTCTGCAGCTAATGGTCGGCCGTGTCAGACCTGGCACCAAGAGGGATCCCTGCGGCAGTCTTGCCATTGTGGGGAAAACAGTATAGGAGGACACCGAAAGCCTTTGACACCAAGGACATTAACAAACTAGGCCACCACGACTGCTGCCACAAACTCCCACAGCCTAGGCCACTGAAGTGACCAGAGTTATTGCTGATGGTGAACACAGCTGAAGAAGCCCCATGTGCCCATCCAGAAACACAGTTACTACACTCTTCCCAGCTGGCACACTAAATACCCAACTGAGGGTGAAAGTCTTTCCCTACAAAAGCTACTCTGGAAAGTCTGGCGGAGGAAGCAATTGTTCCTCCATACGCACAAACATGAAGAAACGTGAAAAAACGAGAAAATATGACACCACCAAAAGAACATAGTAAGTCTCTAGTAACAGATCCCAATGAAAAGGAAATATACAAATTGCCAGGGAAGAAATTAAAAATAATGATCTTAGGGAAACTCAGTGAGATACAAGAAAATACAGATAGACAATTCAACAAAATCAGGGAAAAAATTCATGATATGAACAAGAACTCTGACAAAGAGAGAGAGAAATCATAAAAAAAAAACAAACAAACAGAAATCCTGCAGTTAAAGAATTCAATGCATGAAATAAAAAAAAAATTACAATAGAGAGCTTCAAAAACAGATTTGATCAAGAAATAAGAATAAAAAAGAGTGGAGAAATTCTACAAGACTTATGGGACACTATTAAGCAAACAAATGTTTGTATTGTGCGATTTTCAGAAAAAGAAGAGAAGGGGAAAGACATAGAAAATCTATTTAATGGAATAATGGCTGACAACTTCCCAAGTCCAGGGAGAGATATAGATATCCAGATCCAGGAAGCTCAAAGTTTCCCAAATAGATTCAACTTAAAAAGGCCCTCCCTTCCTGAAGAACAGTATAGTTAAATTGTCAAAAGTCAAAAACAAAGTGAGAAATCTAAAATCTAAAGAGAAAAAGTAGTGTCAATTCACTATCATGAAAACACAAAAGTATAAGACTCATTGGTAGAGCAGATACACAAAGAAGAAAGAGAAAAGAAACAAAAGTTATCACAGTAGAAAACACCAAGCTGCAATGATAAAAAAAAAAAAGAGAAACAGGAAGAAAGAAACAAAGGATATACATAACAGCCAGAAAACAATTAACAAAATGATAGGATAAATCCTCACCTGTGAATAATAAACTTGAGAGTTCAATGGTGCACACCTGTAGTCCCAGCTACTCAGGAGGCTGAGGCAAGAGGATTACTCGAACCCAGGACTTTGAGATTAGCCTGGGCAACATAACGAGACTCAGTCTATAAATAAATAAATAAATAAATAACCTTCAATGTAAACAGATCAAATTCCCCACTTAAACGTTTCAGACTAGCTGAATGAATTAAAAATACGACCCAGTTATAGTTGCTACCTACAAGAAACTCACTTCACCTGTAAAAACACATGTAGACTGAAGGAAAAGGGCTGGAAAAAGATATTCCACACAAATAGAAACCGAAAGTGAGCAGGAGTAGCTATACTTATGTCAGATAAAACAGAACTAAGCCAAAAACTATAAAAAGAGACGAAGAGGCCATTATATAATGATGAAGAGATCAATTTAGCAAGAGGATGTAACAATTGTAAATATATATACACACGACACCTGGGCCCCCAGATAGATAAAGTAAATGTTATTAGATCAAAAGGCAGAGATAGACTCCAATACGGTAGTAGTTGGAGGACTTCAACACCCCACTCTCAGCATTGGACAGATCATACAGACAAAAAATCAACAAAGAAATACTGGATTTAAAGAGTGCTGTTAGACAAAAGGGACCTAACACATTTATAGAACATTTCACCCAAAGGCTGCCGAATGTACATTCTTTTCATTAGCATGTGGAACATTCTCCAGGGTAGACCACATGTTAGGCCACAAAACAAGTCTCAACAAATTTAAAAGAATTGAAACCATATCAAACATTTTTTTCTGACCACAGTGAACTAAAACTGGAAATCAATAACAAGAAGAACTTTGGAAACTATACAAATACATGGAAATTAAACAATGTGCTCCTGAACAACCAATGGGTCAATGAAGCAGTTAAGAAGTAAATTTAAAAATTTCTTGAAATAAATAAAAATAGAAATACAACATACCAAAACAGTATAAGCAGTATTAAGAGGATAGTTTATATTATGGTATACAGTAAAAACAGTATTAAGAGAAAAGTTTATAGTAATATCTATAACAAAAAATAGAAAGATGAGTCCCAGCTCATCCCTAGTAGTCCCAGCTACTAGGGAGGCTGAGGCAGAAGGATCGCTTGAGCCCAGGAGTTAGAGGTTGCTGTGAGCTAGGCTGACGCCACGGCACTCTAGCCCGGGCATCAGAGTGAGACTCTGTCTCAAAAATAAAATAAAATAAAATAAAAAATAAAAAAATAAAACAAAAAACTGCAGAAAACTTAAAAGTACAACGAACATTCTTCACCTAGATTCACCAGTTGTTAGCATTTTGCCTCATTTGCTTTATTTTTCATTTTTAATCTATTTATTATTTTAAAAAGTATTTCACTGGATCTTTTGGAAGTAAGTTGCAGATATTATGGCACTTTACCCTTAAGTAATTCAGCATGCTTTTCCTTAGGATTAGTATCCTCCCACAACTGCATTGCTTTCTTTTGTCACATCTAAGAAAACAAAGAATAATGCTCTAATATTATGTAACATTCAGTTCATATTTAAATGTTCCCAATTATACGAAAATTGTCTTTTGTAAATACTTTTCTTTCAAGGTTCGGCATTTACATTTGGTACTATGTCACTTTGCTCTCTTTTAAGTTTTGGAACAGTTCTGGGCTTTTAAAAAACTTTGAGGAGTCTGGGGCAGTTTTCTTATAGAGTGTCCACATTCAGAGCTTATTTGATTGTTTCCCCATTAGTGCAAATGAAATAGTTTAGCAAAAATACATGTTGTGTCCTTTTACTTCATAACATCAGAAGGCACATATCAGGTCGACCCACTATTGTGATACTAGGTGTGATCACTTGTGCTGTGGACTGAATCGTGTCCTACCAAAATTCCTACGTTGAAGCCCTAACTCTCAACGGGATAGTGTTCGGAGACGAGGCTTTGGGAGGTAATTAGGTTTGGATGAGGTCATGAGTGTGGGGTTGTCATGAGAGGATTACTGCCCTCATAAGAAGAGATACCAGAGAACTTGCTTCTTGTATGTGTGTATGTGTATGTATATGTGTACGTGAGCGTGTGTTTTTGTGTGTGATATGAGGACACGGTGAGAAGGTGGCCTTCTACGAGCCCGGAAGAGAGTCTTGACCAGGGGACTGAATCAGCCAGCATCTTGATCTTGGACTTTCCAGCCTCCAGAACTGGGGAAAACAAATTGCTATTGTTTAAGCCACCTAGTCTATTGTATTTTGTTAGGGTAACCCAAGCTGACTGATACAACTTGGTAAAGGTGGTGATCAGATCTCTCCACTGAACAGGTATATCTCCTTGTAATCATTAAGTAATCTGTGGGGTAATACTCTGAGACAATGCGAATATCTTGTTCCCTATTAACCTTTCACTGAATGATTTTAGCATAAATTAATGGCCCTTGGCTGAATCAGTGTTTACACTGGGGTTGTAAAATGGCAATATTCCTAATTGTATCATTCCTTAGTATGTATTAGCTGCCATTTTTCCATAGGAGGAGCTTTCCCTTCCCCTTTCCTCTACTCTCTTTATTTCTTAGTTATTTGTGATGTCCCTAAAGGCAGACTCTGACACAAGAACCTGGATGTTGGTAGCTTATAAGGGAGATGATACCAGGGAGCACAGAGGAAGCAAGGAGAGTGAGACAGAACCGGGAGAAAGGCCGGTAAATGGTGTGTTGACGAACACTTTTGCTGTGGGCGACCGGGGCTCAGTCTCGCTGGGGCGCCCCTCACAAGCCACATGAAATGCCCCAGAATCGTCCCCTGGTTCCATCGCCCATTACCTGGCGTCGCCCCCGCCCCATGCATAGTAACTACCCCACCCTCCAGCTTTCAAACCCTGTCCCTCAGCAACCGTAGGCAGTTCTTGAGAAATTCCTCAGAGAAGGAAAGCAACACAGGTGCCTGACGTGGGAAGCTGTCAGGGTTCCGGGAACAGCCAACAGCCACAGGAGAATTCAGGTGGGCCGAGGGGCCCCGGAGCAGGGCCTCGGCACCATCTACTTCTCCCGCTCCCCTTTTAATATCACTGCGAACTCACGGAACATAAAGTTTAAAACAGAAAATGTGTCATAATCCTTTGCCCTTGTTATTCTTTTTGATCCCCAAATTGACCTTTCACACTGACTCTTTTTGTCCTTTTATATATTTTTTTATTTTTTTATATATATGTATTTTTTTTTCTGTTGGACCTAGTGAGCATGCAGTATCCTTTGTCCTTTTGATATTTCCCGATAGTCTTTGAACACTTGCTTGCTTTCTTGCACAACCAAGCATTCCAGGCTCACTTTGGACTTCTCTACACCAGAGCTGGACTCACCCGTTTCTCTAGAAAGTTCTAGTTCTTTATAGTGGAAAATGGTATTTAAAAACTATTCTGGGTTGTCATTGCTTCTAATACCTTTCAGTGGATAAAACTAGGAAATACACTTAAAACAAAACAAAAAGCATGAATGAACACTGCCTGCAATTCGAATCCAACGTCACAAGGCCTTTCCTCATCTGCCCGATCTGGTCTTTGTATTTTCCTTCTCCCGCAGTGAAAACCCTGGTTCTCAGTATTAACCATTTGCTCTTCCCTGTATCACACTCAGAAGAATTTCAGAGTTGCAACACCAAAGTAATTACCAGCAACAGATCTTCTAAGTAAAAATTTAAAATTTC
>CAUYRT010052065.1:0-53421 GCA_963574885.1 Lepilemur ruficaudatus | reverse complement strand
CCCAGTTACTTGGGAAGTTGAGGCAGGAGAATTGCTTTTGCCCAGGAGTTCAAGGATGCAGTGAGTTACGATCACATGACTGCACTCCAGTCTGGGCGAAAAAAGAATTCTAGACTAGAAATTCCCTTAAAACTAGCACTATTTATGATTAATTCTTATTCACAAGGTATGGCACATAGTAAGTGCACAAAAAACAAATTTCTTTTACAAGTATCTCCAAGTATACTGGGGTTTGAAAGAATACTTTTGGGATTCATTTTTCAGAACCCATTAATTAATGACAAGATTGTCATCATAAAGTTCTTCCAGAAACTAAATTTACCATGGGAAAGTTCCAAAATAGACCCACATACTACACTTTAGATTCAGGTGGATCATGTTTTAATGGCACTCCAACGTAATGGTAAAGCTATAAAGCACTATAGTATTAAACCTATGAGTAATCAAGAAACAAATGTAATCTGAAGCATTTCCCACACATAGGAGAAGTGAATTACATTAAAGTTACAGAATTAAAGTATATTAAAACTTAGTATCAAACCTTGAGCTTAGCTTTAAAAGAAAATTCCTTTGTATGGAGTACCTTTTAACATAACTAATATTCATATCCTCATCCAAACCATAATTGCTCAATCCTCTATACATTCATTACATTTCATATAAACCTTTTAGCTCTTATTTCATTGTACTGGACTTGTCTGCTTACATGACTCTATTAGACTGGAGGCTCTTTGAAGGTAAACTGCCATTCACTTTTGTATCTCAGTGCTTAGCAGCAAATAGATTCCTCCCAAAGTCGTTTGTTAAATGACTTAAATAGTATCCTTACATCTATAAATAATCCTGCAAATAATTTTACAGAAGAAAATTAGGTGTAGAGGTTAACTAACATGGCTGAGATCACAGAGCAAGTATGATAATGAAATCAGAATTCACATCTAGGTCTTTAGTCAACAAATTTTATACTTTTTATACTACCTCATATGTATTATCACAAGTAACTACAAGTTGTACAAGAGTCCTGTAGTAGTTATCTGCAGTTAAAAAGCAACAACTCAACCATAAATATGAATCACAAAAAAACTACAAAAGCAAATGTCCTTTAAAAACAAGATCTCTGAACTTAAAGGTCACTTCTTCCATTTATAAATATACAAAACTGTCATACAAAGTTAGTTATTACTAAAATAGTCTCAACAAAATATTGCTATAGGTATTTAAGATTTTACCTTGTACTTCTTTATCATGATACTCTTTTAGCTTTGTCCAAAGTTCCTTAAAGTCGTTAGATATATCTGCAGAACTAGGGCTTCCACAACTGCTTCCAGAGACGTTCATCTTGCTTAATAATACGCTCCACACTTCTGTTTGATCAGTATTTTCTGACCTTTTCTGTTACATTATATAGGTATGAAGTTGTCTTTGGACAGTTCAAATACCTGAAATGACAGATTGTAACATAAATGAATCTTGCATTTATCTTTACGTAATTTGAAGTCAGGATGAAACAAAGCTCAAGTTCTCCTTATTTACCTACAATTAATCGTTTTGTGAATTTGGGAAGAGATGGGAGAGTGAGGAAGATGATTATGATGAGAAAAGCCCTGTACCAATGCTGTACCAATTGCTAATGAGTGCCTAAACCAATGCTGTACCATTGCTAATGAGTGCCTAAACTGATTTAAGTGTCTCTTGCTAACCATTTCTTGAGGTCTCTGATGAAGGAGCTAAAATAAACAAGGAAATTCTAAAGGGAGCAAGAGTATGTATGGAGCCACTTGGTGAACTGTAAATCAGTATGGAAATAAATATACACTTTTATTAAGCTTTTCAAAAGTTGCAATTAGCCTTTTTAAAAAAAATAATCAGCAAAAACTGAACATGTACTGGACTTTAGATGTTAGGGAATTACTGTTAATTTTCTTAGGTATGATAATGATGTGGTCACGTTTTCAAAAAGGTCTTCTCTGTTAAAGGGATATCTACTGAGGTATTAAAGGTAAACTGACACATTCTCTGGGATTTGCTTGAAAATACTCCAGCTAAAACAAAAAATGGGTGGGAAGATGAAACAAGAAGGGTTGAACTTTGACAATTATTGAAGCTGGGTGATGGATAGGTACATGAGGGCTTCACAATTCTAGTGTCTCTCTTATGTACATTCCGTAAAAAAGTTTTTAAAAGGATTGAGTGCACTGCATTAGTACAGGTTTGCTTCCAAAGAGACTTGCATTCTACTGTTTTTCCTAAATCAATGAGCCTATGTAAGAGTCAATAAAACTCACCATTTATTGTTATAGCAAAATTGTGCTGTTTTATATTATTTTACTTAATCTTCAGAACAGCCCTATATAACACAGGTACTATCACTAATTTCATTTTACAATTGGGTAAACAGGTGTAACGAGATTAAATGATTCCCCCAAGGTCATACAGCTAGGACATGGCTATGTCAGGGCTGGGACTCAAGTCATGAGACCAGTAACCATAAAATATCTCTCTGTGGAAAAAAAAAGGGGGGGAACTAATTATTTTTATTAAGTAAATAGTTTAAAATAAAGGTTTAATTACTTTAATGAATAATTTAAGATTGCATCATGTATCAGTTGAAAACCAACAGCGTAAAATAAGCATCCTTTCAGAAAAGTAACTCTCACCAGAGGTAGTTTAAAAAGTCAAGTGCTTTTTTCAAACCACATTAAAAACTCTTTATCAGTATTGAACTTGCAAATTCTGGCTCACAAAATCCTTTCCACCTGTCCTGCACGCCCAGCACTCTCCGCTAGCATCTCTCCTTGCCATTAAACCGCTATTCGCGGCGTCTTAATCTCTCAGAAACGTACGTCTTGCTTCTCAACTTGCATCCTAGGCTCAAAGGCCTGTAATAACTTAAAACATTTCGGTATATCCCTTAGCAGTACAAGTCACCACAATGAAAGTGTTTAATAAAATATTTACTGTCCCACCACACGTATTCTCACACAGGTATGGCAAGAGGCACGCCTTGAGTCACACAGGAGACCTAAACAAATTTCAAAGGGCCTCTGGGCAGTCCTCTTACACGACCAAAGCAGAGGTGCAAGGCCTCTCATCCTAGGGCCCTTCTCCATCAGCCTCTCCCGGGTGCCACGCAGGTTTCGCGCGCGGGTCTGGGGGAAAAGCTCCAAAGGCTAACAGCACGGCTGGCGCGGGAAACGCGCGTGCGACGGTCGGCGCATGCGCGGGGCGGGCTCGGCGCTGGGAGGCGCTTCCTCAGCGCGCGCGGGAGACCAAAGAACAGCCGGCAGCAGGAGCTCGTCCTCCAGCCGGTCCACCTCCACCGACTTTAGCCTGCGCCCAGCCTACTTCCTCAGACACAGTCCCAGAGCCGTGCGGCCATCCCAACCCCTGGAGCCAAAGCCCTCAGCTCAGCGCGCAGCTCCACACCGGAAGTAGCCGCTGCGACCCACCTCTTCGGGTAGGGGGAAGATTCCTCTTACTCACAGATTCCAAGATTACCTCGAGATTCGGAAAGGTCCAGAAGGGTAGCGGGAACCCTCTGGAGTCGTGAAGGGACTGCTGCTCGCTTTCCTCCTCTTTTGCCCTTTTGCCTCACCGGAGTGCCAAACCCGCGACGGGAAAGCCGGCCCCTCCTGGCAGCCCGCGCTATAAGGCCGGGGGCTGCCGGCCGGGCTCGGAGGCGGCCGGACCCGCCCCGCCCGAGCCCGGGCGACGTCACGCGGGAGTTCCCGTTGCGTCACGCCCCTTCCTCCCGGCGCGCAGCCCGGCGGCGCCCCTCACACCCCTGCCGAGGAGCTGGTCTGTGGTGCGGCCCTAAGGAGCCGGCTGACCAGGGAGTGGAGCGCCGCCTCTGCGCTGCCGGGAGTGGGCCAAGGAGCCTGGCGACCGGCCCGGCGTTTTTGAGATGCGCTGGAGAAAACTCAAGCTGCTTTGTCTGACGAGCATAGAGTCCATGGTGTTACGTGAAAGTTAATCTGAAGTGTGTCTGACTTAAGCATTTTGAAAAGAAAGCACGTATATGTGACCTGTACCGATGGGGGTCAAAATGAACTGATTTGGGAATGGATACGGATCAATCTAACGTAGTTTTCATCCTTGTAGCTGTTACCTAGTGATGTGACCTGACAGGACTGGATGCCACATATCAAAACGATGTTTATTTGGTTGAGGTTAGATGAAAAGTTTCTGGCAAACCTGAAACGAGAAAGAATCTGAAGCAATCGACATTATTTGTTGGGACAGCATGCTGTTAGGTAATGCTTTTTTTTAAGAAAGTAAAATTTTTCTGTAGCTGTTCGTTTGATATTCAAACTGAGAATATGTGTTCCTATTTTTCTTGATTTCTAGGAGATTCGTTTTTGGAGCACTAGAAATTCTGCAGATGAACAAGATGGAATAAACTGGAATCACAGTATCTTTTAAACCCGTCCTATACTTTTGTGTAATCATTCTGAGACTTGGCCTGGACAAGGGGTAATGCTGTAAATGTAAAAGTTTAGTACTTAGAAAATATAAATACAAAGTGTAAAGGTAATTTTTCTACCCGTCCCAGATCTTAAGGGATGAATAAATACTGTAACTTGCTCCTCGGAATTGTACGTAACAAGATGTTTACTATTCTAGCATTGCCATAGGAGAGTTGATACAATGAAGAGAGCTGCCGAAACTTCATTACTCTGTTGTAGCAACTCTTTCACTTTCCAATTTTACAAGACTCAGTTTGTAACATGTTTAAAAAAGAATGGCTGAGAAATTGACCATGCCATTTCCTATACAACATGGGACACATTGGCAAAGTGAAGCTTGTGTAAACGTTTATCATGGAAATGGAGAGAGTTTTGTTATAAATGGAGAGAACCTATAATCACTTTGTCATTTAACAGCATACTGGAAGAACACTGTACTTGTGGTCTAGAGAACAGCTATCTGAACAGAATAACCTAACCTGTTACTGTGGCTTCTGCCAGTGACTCACTATCTAATCCATTTATGCAAGTCCAGTCCAAAGAATCATCCTTGACACTTTCTTCTTCCTTAACCCTCATATCCAATCCAGCACCAAGTCCTGTCAGTTTTACTTACAAAACATCTATATTCATCCCCTTCTCTCCATCACTGCCGTCATAAACCAAGATACCATTATCTTACCTAGTCTACTGCTAGTCTCCTTTCTGTATCCACCCAACCAACCACCCCACCTAAACCTTTGTCTTCGCTGGTGGTCAGAAAAATTTTGAGCATCTATTCCCAATTCATGTGCATATTTAATTTTAAATTATATACAGGTATTGCTGAAAAATGGTACGTGGTCTAATGAGTAAGTTATAGGCTCTGGAGTCAGACCTTCTGGGTTTGAATCCTGCTATAATACTTCCTGACTGAGTGACCTTGGACTGGTTGCTTTAACCTCTCTGTCTCATTTTTCCTACTTGTAAAGTGAGGATAATAATAGTACCAACCTCACAGGGTATCAAAATTAAATGAATTAATGTACACTGCTTAGTACAGTATTCAGATACATAATATAGGCTCAATAAAATCTAGTTGTTATTCATACTTCTGAGCTAATAGACTAAAACACATTTAGAAAAACTTTCAAGGATGAGAAAAAACAATAAAAATCGAGTATCTTCTCCACCCCCCACCTTAAATTGTGTCCACTTTGAAACCACTTCTCTACCCTGCAGCTGCTGGGATCTTCTTGAAAAGTAAATGTCACTCTGGCGCTTAAATCCTTTCAGTGGCTACCTGTTACACTGTGAAGTGACCCTTTGAACTGCCTCTACAATCCCTCCAGCCTTATTTCCAAACATTTTCTGCTCTCTAGGCTCACTGGCCTTTTAGTGTTTCCTAGGTCCTTTTGTGCTGTTGCCTCTGCCTGGAATTCTGCACCAAACCTACCCCCTACTCTTTGCCTGGGTATATATTAATCATCTTTCTAGCTTGTTTCAATAGTTTCTTCTATTAGAACCTCTTATAATACCATGTACTTCCCCAGCTTACAGTTTTTGCCATTTTAGTTATTTAATTAATCCTGTCCCCGACTAGACTAAGTTCCGTGAGGTCAAAAACTATGTCTGATTTTATCTCCAGGAACTAAAACAGAGCCTGCCACAGAGTCAGTATTTTGTGGATAAGTGAATGAATTGGGCATATCTTGATGGATTCCTGTTTTTATGTAAGTGAAAACCTTTGGATATTTTCAACACTCTTAGGTTTTTAAATGTGATTTTATAGTGGTCACTTTAACAATGGAAATGGTAGGCATACTAATAGATATTTGCCCCTATTAAGGGCTCTAAGACCCACATGGAATAATTTTGAAGTCCCAAAGATCTGCTGAGAAAATATGTTTAACAAAGAAGCAGTTATTTTGAACTCTTCTAATACTGGGTTTCTTATATTTTATGGCTTAGAACAGTATTTCCTGAACTTTTTCAGTTTCGGCATACTTAGAAAATGAATACTTATATTACGTATTGTGATGAAAAGGTGAGGCTGTGCTTCTATCTAGAGGCAACAGAATTTGGGACTCTAGCCACCCCAGACCCAGTGCTGCCACCTTCAGGGCTGGGATTTTAATGTTCCAACACACCTATAAAACCACTGGGAGGTCCCTGGTTAGGATGCTCGATTTAAAAATTGTGTGGTTAAAATGGTAAATTTTATGTTATATATATTTAGCACACACAGAAATTGTGTGATAGCAGTATACAAACTCTAGGATTCTTAAAAGTAGAATTTTGGAACTCATGTAAATTTTAAAATCATCTAACTGAAGCCATTTTACTGTGAAATTCTGCTGATTCTACAATCTGCTTAACTCGCCCATCTGAGTAGCTAAGTGTTGTGAAGGGAAAATCACCTATCAGGTTAAATTGATATCACTAAAATCACCTGGTTTCAAACCTCATGCAGGGCATCCATTAATCCTTACAATAGCTCAACCTCTTGTACAGGAATAGCCTCCTTTTTTTTTTTATTTTTTAAATCAATTTCTTTCTATTTTCACTCTTTCCCCCCTTACAGTATATTCTCCAACAGCAGTCAGAATGTCCCTTTAAAATCTGTCAGAACATCACACTCTTCTGCTCAGAACATTCCAGGGTCTTCTCATCATCTTAGAATAAGACCCAAACTTCTTTCCCATAGAGTCAGGACAAGTCAGTCACTATAGTCTACTTATGTTACCTCCTAAATGTAATTTTGAATTAGTGCTTTCCTTTACATCCTTGTTCTTTTTGCTCTAGTTTAGGCTTTGATATTTCTTACCTAAACAACAGCCTCCCTGCCTCCAGTCTTGTTCACCTAATTGCCTAAAAGTTTAAAATTCAGTCCGTTTAAAACATCATAGAAGCCCTTCCTTAGCCTTGCACACTCTGTCACACACTTTGCTCTTCTCCTCTATCAACAGGAAACTGCTTTTATTCCTTCCCTTTGCTGTTTCTTTGTCTTGGCTCCTACAATGCTTTTCTCTTGGAATTATCTCCATCCCCACCTTTTACACTTCACCTTTCTACTTATTAAGACTCAGTTCAGGTAGCACCTCTTCCAGGAGACTAACCTAACATCTCTCTTTACCTTTCCTACCTACTCCCTTCCACAAATGGCCCTTATTCTCCCAAACCTCTCAATACACATCTTTATCACTGTGCTTAATGCCTTTATACTGTAATTATTTTCATGTGTTTGTCTTCAGCTGGTTTGTGGGCTCCTTGATGTCAGAGACTGTGCTTTCTTTATTCTCAGTTTTCCTAGTTCTTACTAGAGGGTCTTAGCACAACACACTATCTCATAGAGCCACATATAAAATTTAAAAGTTTCTAGTAACCACATTTGAAGAAGTAAAAACAAACAGGTGAAATTAACTTAATGTATTTTATTTAACCCAATTTATCTAACATTATTTTACTATATAATCAATATAAAAAGTAATAAGACTTTTAATATTCTTTTTCTTCATACTAAGTCTTTAAAATCAATATATATTTTACCTTTATAGCACATCTCAGTTTGGACTAGTCACATCATTTCAAGTGCTCAAGGCCACATATGGCGAGTGGCTACTGTTTTGGATAGCACAGGATCATCATATGTAATCATCTGATGAACAAATGAGATTATGTGATTTACTTAAAGAACCAAGATGGGGCTGGGTCTAGGACGTGGATGTCTGATTCTTAACCTAATGCTATTTCTGCTGTTTGTGCTGGGCATTTCCCGTCTCCCACTCCTCACATCATCCCATCTCCCCACCCCTCAGCATTGAGTACATGTATCTCCAGTCGCAGAATTAAAAAGTAAGTGGTTAAATCTTTTATGATTATTTACATAATACTTTCTAGCATCTCTAATATGAACTAGTGCTTTCCATACCAATACTGGTAAATGAGTGAACTGTTATACCTGTAGTCAGAACCGTTTCAAGAAGAGGACAGAATGCTATTTGAGACACGAGGGAGGTGTAGCTTTAAGACAAAAGAAGATTATGTTAACTGTCAAAATCTGTGCCAACTTAAATGAACATTTGATTAATTTTTAAAAATTGTTTACAGTAGTTAGTACGTGTTGTTTGTGAGTAGGAGTATATGTCAATTAGTGATCTTGCTCCAAGTGCCAAAATGTTTTGTTTATGATTTGAGATGATGGTGCCAAGATTGCAGTTAGGTTGAGCAGTTTTATAATTGTTTTAAAATATATTTAACATTCATGGAGTGTGTCGGTATCACAGTTTTTATTTTGACAGTATATTAGGTGTTCATGTAAGTGCTTAAATGGACATAAAAGATTAGGCATTGCTTTCCAATTAGAAAGATCAGCCTCATGTAGTATGGCCAACCTCCAACTTAGATAAAGAAACTTTATTTTGATCTTTACTATAGCTACATTGGACTTAATACCTTCTTCATTTCCTTTTATAAGCTATTAAAGTAGTGTTTTGTTTGTTTTTAAACATCATTCACTGAGCTACTTTATTTCACATCAGTAATGGGCAAAAGCTTTTACTGGTATATAATTTGCCCACTTTAGGAGGTATCTCTTTATGCTTGATAAAGAATGTGATACGGTATATTCATAGTTGCCTAGGTTTAAATTATAATGGGTTGATAGAAAATGTTATTGATCTGTTATTTGTAATATAATTTATTATCAGTGGAAAAGGACATCTATTTCTTCCATGTCATTTATTTATAATGCAGTGGCTGTTCAGGCAGTATTTCATATCTATGCATATAGGTTTATGAAGCCTTGTAATTTTGTTAGGTAGTTAGCCAGTAGGCCTTGTCTCTAACACTGGTGCTTTCTTAAAAAAATATTTTTATTGAGGTAAAATATACATATGTAATTTACCATCTCTACCATTTTTAGTTGTATAGATCAGTGGTAACAAATACACTTATATATTTTTTTCGTCCTTCCTCTTCCCCTCCCACCTCCCTTCCAAGCTCCTGGTAACCACCAATCTAGTCTCCATTTTCATGAAATCTACTTTTTTTTTAGTTCTCCTATATGAGTGAGAACATGCAGTATTTGCATTTCTGTGCTTGGCTTATTTCGCTTAACATAATGGCCTCCAGTTTCATCCATTTTGCTGAAAATTCCATTCTTTTTTATGGCTGAATAATATTCTACTGGAACAGTAGCACTTTTAAGAAGCTCAGAATTTAACTGCTAAAGAGATGATAAAAGAACTTAAGAGTGATCAGACTATAGAGTAGAAAAGTTTATTCTATTTTGGGAATATTGAAAAACTGATTTTTATCCAGTAAATAAAATACTACATTGTCCTGTGCACATATGTGTAATGCTACCATGACACAAGCTGTGGGAATATTTATTTACAGTAATGTAAATGGAAAATATTATGAAGGGCTAACTGTAGGAACAAGTCACTGCCATTTAGAGTCTATTAATTAAAGCATTCCTTGGTAGGTTCACAAGAGCAAACACGTTTAATATTCATTGATTTGTCACTTAAAAAAATAATGAATCATATCTTAAATGGTAATTTTTTTATCCATGAATTGATGAATTTATTCACTGCTGACAAATAGTTGTGATCTTTAATGTACTGAATGCATCATAAATTACAGATGTATCTTTAAACACACTGTATGACTTTTTTTTCAGTCTTTCCCTGTTCTAATTATGCTTGAGAAAAATGGATTTGTTTAAAATACTGGTTTTTCCTTCTCCTAATCCATATGTTAGTCTAAGGTTAAGGAAGTTTTGATAGTTACTTTTCCAAAGATAAATTCAAAAATGTTTTATGTTCAAAATTAAGTTCTTAGAGGAGACCCTGAGTTTTAGCCAATACTTTTTCAATTTTAGTTAAGTTATACTCAGAAGTATTAAAAATTTATAGTGAAATTATGTGTTAATTCTCTTCACACTGTTGGTGACTGTTTTTGTGGACTATTAAGGATACTAAAGTTGAAATAGATAAGCTTCCTCCTCTCCAGTCTAGTAGATCTAGTAGTAAAGTGACTATGTGCCCTACCTTTCCAGCCCCACTCCTGATTAATGCCTGTTGTTCTGGCTTAATTATTAATAGGGCTCTCTTTTACTCTCAAAAATGTCCTGGTTTGGATGATAAATCATGTGGTCAGAAACTTTAAGGAATTTGAAATGCAAGCTAATAAAAAAAGGAAGATTTAGATGTTCTTTTATAGTCAGGAGTATTTCTTTCTTATCCATGTACAGATCTAGCTATATTCTTTTTAAAGATTATAACATAGATAATACAAGCCACAAAAGAATTACCCTTTCTGATTTATTAATAGTACCTCTGAAATGCCTATGAGTTAAGAAATGGTTTGTTTAATACTTACAGGAAATTTGAGAACAATTAACAATGATAAAATACAAAGTACTTTTTCTACATATCTTTTGAACCTAAAAATAACTGTCATAAAGGTAGAACATGTACAGTTTTCATTTTTTCACAGATGTTTATAAATCAGGTGGTTTGACTAGCATTGTATGTACAAACTAGTAGATAAATAGACCCAAGACTTCAACTCTAGTTTTTTGGTACTCTTTTCAGTACACTGTGCAGTTTTCAAATAACAGAATCTATATAAATTGTATTCCCTGCTTTTCTACTTTTTAATGTAGAGTATGTTTTTGAGAAACTAACAAAGTTTCTGAATTTTGACCAAGAATTATTACATAAAGGCTAATTTGCAGTCCTAGTACATTTTTCTATTTACTTCAAGAAGCTTTACATTTTAAGAGGTAACTAAAAGAGCTTTTAAATTTGATAGCACTTTAATTAGTCTTATAAGTAAGGAGAGGAAAACAAACCATGTTCTCTATCTAAGGCAGGGTTGGAGTGAAGCACCTATTGTAACCATCTCAGTTCATTTTTTTTTTTTTTACTTTTTTTGCATTAATAATGTATTTCTTAGGATTTTTAGCACACATGCTCTTTTACTCGCCTTACAATTGATGTGTACGTTTGAAACATGACTATAAATTGACTTTTAATGGAATTAGCAAAAGTGTTTAAACTGGCTTTCCCAGCCCTGAGTTGTGGATTCCTTCTTGTATTAAGTTTAAAATTAAATAGATTGAAGGGCCTTGAATTATGTTGTAATCTACAAAGGGACTAGAGCAGGAAGTGCACCAAAAATTATGATCATATTCTATAATCAATGATGGCATATAGCCATATTCTCAGCCTTATGTTACTGTAGAAAGAGTTTTGAGCTGGGAGATAGGACCAGGGTTTAAACCTTGGCCCTATCTCTGATTATCTAAATCTTTTCTGGACAAGTCTTATTTCCCTAACTGAAAGATGAGAATTTTAAGACTTACAAAGGGGTTGTTGTAAGAATGAAATAATATATTTGAAATTTCTTAAAGAATTTGGAGACATTTGAAGCAGCTTGCCTATTGGGAGCAGAATGGCAGAAGGCTTTCCAGGCAAAACTCACGTACAGAGGTTCTGCTGTGGTAAGGCATTGTGAGTTCTGGAAATTGCAAACATATAGTAATGTGTTTGTATAGATTATTATTGGGAAAAAGCAGCAGCCCCATCTAATTCGCTGAATGAATTCAAATGTTTAATTCTAATCCTATTGAAAAAATAATTTAAATTTCTCTGTACTTTGGTTGTTTATCAATGAAATGAAGATAATAATCTATACCTTGAGGATTTTATAGGATTTGGGATTTTGTAAGATTTAATGGGATGTACATATGTATCCAAACAGTGTAACAAATAGTTGTTAATAGTAGATTGACTTAACAGCTACAGCTAATCAGAGAGATCTCTCCAATTGCTAAAGTTGTATAATTCTAGTGAAATTGTTGAATTACTATGCAAATTGTGAGAGATGTATAATTATAGAAGGAATTAAATTATAATTTAAGTGCTTTTACATATATTCTCTCTTTTTTTTAGCTTGCCTCTCACCATGAATATACATATATTATCTTACTTGATTTACATAATTGAGTTTAGGTAAGTCAGGTAGTATTACGTGATTGTTGTTATTATTTTTATTATATTCCAAGGGATTTTAAAAAATCATCTAGCCCAATAGCAAAACTGTATAGAAAGGAGAAACTAATTTATTCATTTATTTCAGGAATTAATGGTTGTTATAAATAATTTATTTAACAGTGATTTATGATCTATTCAAGTCAAAGAAAGAAAGTGTTAGTATCAAGCTGATTGTGATCTCAGCTCATTTAGTGAAGACCTGAGTATATTTGATCCCTCCCTTTGAAAATAGTATCTGTTACTGTTGGGCTTTGTTCAGCAGTATGTGTCCCCACTTTTTGTTATTTGCTGTTCTCTTCAGTTCAATTTTCCTGTTTCATCCTGATTCAATTCATTAGCTATTTTAACCACCTTCTAAGGAGAGAGAATTATTTTTTTGAAAACTCGCATTGAATTATTTTATTTTAACAGAATTCAAGTTAAAAGAAAAGATGATGTGCTTTTAGTCAGATTTCTTTTTATTTGCCCCATTTGTCCTTCCTTTTTTCTAAACTAAGTTTATATATTATACAAACAAATATAGTATTTACTTGATGAAAGCACATGACTGTTAAGTTTTTCTGTTTTTAATCTGCATGACTAGAGCCTTCACATGATGTATTCCAAGCTCCAAGATCCCATTATAGGTTATAATGAATTACTTCTTGTAACCAGACCCTCTTGGACACAGTCCAAGATAAACTTGTACTATTCAAAATTCTGTGTTTCACTATAATAAAAAGTGTTACTTGAGGATCCAATCTAGTCAGTCTGTTTTTAGTATAATTTTACCAATGTAAAAACTTAAGTGTTAGGAGGATTAATGCTGGACATAAAAGTATTTACAAAGTACATAGTAATGTTCATTTTGCTGCTGTTTGGCCCTTTAAAAATTGGCAACCAAACTCAGGAAATAAATTGTAATTTATTAGAAAATACCTTTCTCACAGAAGATCAAGTTTCAGTGCATCTCAGGTTTTGTGGGAATGGATCAAATACATCAGACAAAAATAGGCTAAAGTTCCTTACTCTCCTTTTGAAACTGCTTTACTAATTTCTCAGAAAATCCATTTTAGTTATATTGTGTATTTGAATTATATTGGTAAAACGAAAGAAAAGGCAGTTTAACCATATTTGTCCTATAATACGGTGTGTTGGACACCTCTTGGACCTTGCTTGCTCTAGCTATTTCAGTGGCAACCAGATTCAAGCAGATGAAACCTAACAGCCCCTCACCTGACTTTTTGCCCTACGGGCTTCTCTGAAACCAGTGGGAAAAAAGTGTACAACTTAAAAGTGTAAGAAATTAGCAATCCGTGAGGCACCCCCTAACTGGTGGAAATCAGAAGTGGTGGATAAATGCTCCTCTTTTGTGTCCTTTGGCAGGCTATTCTGAGGAAGTTTCATGGCTCCTAAGAACGCGCTAGGCTTGAGCCCTATTTGCTTGAAGTGGAGGATGAACTCAAGAATGCTCTCTTGTATTGGCTTTCCCTCCTTCCCTGTGTCCTTTCCCTAATCCCCTACTCCGGTTCTGTGATGCCTTCCCAGATAAAGAACTTTCACATGAACTGGAGGACTCAGGCTTTACTTTCCATGGAGAACCTAGACTAAAAGGAAAACATGAAATTTCTGTATCACTATTTTTAAAGTATTAGTGGAGAATTTAAATTCTGAAAGTTGGCATGCATGAATAGGACAGTCAGATTAATTGTATGAATCATTTAAAACGATGTTAATGCTGATCCAAGATTGATTGGACATGTGCATTTGAGGTTATTTTTCTGATAGTGTTAATGGGGTGCATTTCAAGGGACTCATGCTTACTCATTCTCTCTTTCAGGCAGGAGAATCTTTTCTTGCTGCTTTCCTAGGATCTACCAACCAGAGATCCTAATGTGATATGTCTGGAATGGAGTTTAGCAGTCAGCACTTTTTTTTTTTTTTAGACAAGGTCTTGCTCTATCATCCAAGCTGGAGTGCAGTGGCATGATCATAGCTCATAGCTTATTGTAACCTCTAACTCCTGGGCTCAAGCAATCTTCCTACCTCAGCCTTCCAAGTAGCTGGGACTACAGGCATGCAGCACCATGTCTGTTTAATTTTTTGTAGAGACAGGCTCTCACTATGTTGCCCAGGCTGGTTTTGAACTTTTGGCCTCAAGCAGTCCTCCTGCCTCAGCCTCCCAAAATACTGGGATTACAGGCTTGAGCCACCATGTCTGGCTGCAATGAGCATTTTTTAATAGGCATCCTCCAGGTGAGTAAGATGGCCCATGGACTATATACTTTGAGAAACATTGCTAGGTTGTTACAGTAGTAATACTGCTGAGTATAATCGGTGACTATGGAAAGCTAACTGGCTCTACAGGGACTGAATTAGTATTGTGGTACCATTAATCAAAGGTTCTAATGAACTGAACTAACAAACCACACACTGGTAAGTCAGATTAAAAACACTTTAATTTTTATTTGAGTCACTGCTCCTCCTTTGTGGAAATTTGATTTGATATTAACTTTAGTATTAACTGTATACTAAATACTTGGTTCTAATTTTAGTATTAACATGTGGCTTATTAGGGTTGCAAGGAACTGCTTAGAGTTTAATTTATGCTAGATATTTGGGATTCCTGGTAGAAATATAGCAACATGTCATTCATCTGAAAGAAGTATACACTCACATCTTAATAAGTAAAACTGTGGGAAAAGATACTGTGGTATTGATGTGATGGAATGGCCTGAACAACTTTTCTTGCTGAATGGCCTGTAGTCAGGTTGCAGTGGTAGGGTTAGTTCTATATTATAGATAAACAGTATACTTGTTCCTGAGCAACATATATTTGCTTTTAATTATATCAAACAATTGCTTGGAAAATGACTAGAGCAGAATTCAACAAGTCTCTAAAATTCTATGTAGATGATGGTATTTATCATTTAGTACTTAATATTATTCCATTATTGGTAAAATATTAATATTTTCAGGAAAGTGAATGATTCTACTATCTCAGGCTGTATTTCATCTAGTTTCAGTTAGGAGACCGCTGCCCTCCAAATTTAGACCTGTATAGGCTAAATGTATATTTTTTTTATGGAAGACTTCATCACAGAACAATTCTCTAATATTGCTTCATGTCCGTAACTACTGTTTTGCAAGCTACATAAAGTTATAATTGATCTTGTATTTCTTAATGTTTCAAGATTAATTCAGAAATTCATTAGTTTTAAAATGTCTAGATTAGGAATGAGAAAAACTTCCTTCTAACATTAAAACATTTTAAACTGACCCAACTTTAATTAGGCAAGCTCTTAGAATGTCACAGTATTCTGAGCTCCTTTCTATCCAATGACATACATTTCATAAATAGCTCCTGTGTGATCTTTGCTCATTGGCTCCATCCCCTAATCAATTAATCAGTCTAAGTCTAATTTAATATTATCTTTAGAAAATGTTAAATCCTATTCTATCTTCTTATACCCAATACATTTTGAACTCAATCTCCTTGTCATTATTTACTATCAAGAGAATATAATATAATTTAATATTAACCTATAATAAATTTAATTCAAATGAATTTAATTCAGAATGGAATCTTTTGGAGGAAAGAAAACATTCTAGAGTACTGAAGAAATCTTTCAATTGGTGGTAGAAAGAACACAATCCTAAGAGCATATAGAAATCCTTGGCCAACTAATTTGATGTCGTGTGAGATAACAAATATAAATAGCCTTTGAAAAACTCAAGGTAGTTGCACAAGTAAGGTACAGTCATGCCCTGCATTAATGATGTTTTAGTTAGTGATGGACCACATATACTACAGTGGTCCCATAAGATTATAATATAGTATTTTCACTGTACCTTTTCTATGTCTAGATATGTTTAGATATACAGATACTTACCATTGTATTACAATGGCCTATAGTATACAGTTACAATAACATACTGTACAGGTTTGTAGCTGAGGAGCAATATACCATATATACCATAAATATATATATATATATACACACACACCATATAGCCTAAGTGTATGGTAGGATCTATCATCTAGGCTTATGTAAGTACACTTTATATGATTACACACAACAAAATCACCTAGTGATGTATTTCTCAGAATGCATTCTCATCATTAAATGACACATGACTATAGATGGTTGAAATTTGAATTTTTAAAAAATATTTAAACCTGTAATCATCTTGGTATCCTGCTCTTAAAATACTTTTGACAAAGTCTTCTTTGAAGTGAATCCTTAATTGGGTTGGATTATATGGGCTTCTAATTTTTAAAATTTAAGAAGGTTAAAATGTTTTCCAATATTAAATGTTAATGCCTTCCAAGGTTTCTGATTTAATTTTTATCTCTCTGACAAAAATAAAATGCATATTTTAAGTTGAACTTTGACTTCTCTTACTGAAGCTGTTTGTTGAAATGTCTTATATAGTCTGTTAAAGGGGTGAGAAGGGTTCTGATCTTTGCTGAGCACCTACTATGTTCTAGGAACTGTGTTAAATGTTTTATGTATGGTATATCATTTAATACTTCCAGCAACTCTTAAAGAATGGTATTAGTTTCCTTAACTTACAGATGGAGAAAAGAGAACTCAGTTAAATAATTCCCAACGTTAAACTATTTTGTAGCAGAGTTAATATTCATCCTTTGTCAATTTGGCTCAAAAGTCCACATGCTTTTCAATATACTTCTCTTTCTCTTGTAAGTTAAGAAACAAATGAAAGTGATTATTTTTCAGAATGCACTGGGACTGAACCAAAATTAACAAATTTAGAAGGATTCCTCAGAAAAGATTTTTACCTGTGAAAAGATTAGGAGAACTAATATTTAGTACTAAGAATCAGAATGGAAAATTTTGAGCTTTTGGTTTTGAAACTCTTTGTAGTCTCATTTCCTAGGAATTCCTCAAGTTAAAAACATTTAAAGCAGTTGTTGAGCCCTTGCGTGCAAAGCTCTGTATTAGGAGCTCACTCCTTGAATAACAGGTTCTATCACCTCTAAGGTGGGTTTTGAATGGTGCAGTTCTGGTCTTCATAACCTTATTGGAATTTTCCTGTCAGTTCTATTCAAATTTTAGGAGTACTATACTAACTTCTTAGGCAAAGCCTAAATTATCACCATATAAGAATAACTAAAATACAAAAACATATGTATTAAGAAAATAAACAGTTGAGACTGTTTAAAGCAATATTAAGTCACAAAATGACAGTAGGATCCAAAATCTGGGCAAATATGAAGGAATGTGATTCCCTCATTAGTTTGAGACAAAATTATATGATGGCATTAAGAGATTAGGGTTTGAAGTAGTTCATTACCAATGGCAACCCCATAAATTCAGTCACTGTGCCAAATGTTTGAGAGAAATAATGGTATAGATTAAATATAAAAGCAAATAATTTCTTAGTTCACTAGGGATTCATTAACATAACTACACAACACAATTTTATCTTTTTACAAACACTTTAGAAAACATACGTTAGATTTCATGTAGTATTCCGAAAAGTAGTAGTATTATACAGTAGTGATTTAGCTATATTTTTGGGCTTTTCGTTTTTCAACTCAAAAATGAGGAGTTGGATTCATTAATTATCCTTTAAGAGTCCTTCCTGGTCAAAAATGTCATAATTCTAAGTACTTTTAGTAGAAAACACATGAAGATATTCAGGAAGGAAGGAGGTTGCAGTAGTTAAGAAAGTTAGCATTGTTGACAAAAAAGTTGTGTGATGTGTGAATAGGAATAAGGACAAAGGAATGCATCCTTGTTAAAGAGTAAAAAAGATTTTACATGAGTAGTAGAACACTTGACTGAACGCTGAAATGATGTTGGTCTGTATAGAATACATACACACAGGCTCTTAATTTGGTTGGTAAATTTATATATCCTTGATTTTAATCAAAATATCACAATGTATCAATATTTTAACAAATCCATTTGTGGAAAGTACATAAGAGTCACATTTAATAGGACTTACATATATTTGAAAATGAAAATCCCATTAAATGAAAACTGTAGAATCCTCTTCCAAAACGTAGAGTTAAGCTTAAAATTTTACCCATGGACTTATATGAAATGTACATCAAGTTCCTAAATAGCTTTATTCACAACCATAAACATAAAAAATGCTTAATAAATAGATTAGAATTCTAAATTAAGTTTATCTTTGAACAGTAAGTCCTGTATTTTAAATATAGTATAGTTTACAGTTTTTAAATTACTATATATGATATGTTCACCATACTAACTATATGCTCTAGTGATACATATCTATATCTTACCTGAAAACTATTGAAAAGAGAAAAATTCAACCAATTCAAAGTTTTGGTCCATATTAGCAAAACTTTGTCAAAATACAATTTGTGCTGAAGAAAATTAATTTTGGTTTGCTGAATCAGCACATTCCTTTTGCAGATACATTGCATAGCTTTTCAGAAGTTTAGCTGAATTATCAGAAATTTTATGCACAACTGCCTAGAAGCAGGACTAGAAGCATCCAAAAGTTTTCCCTGCAAAAAATGAAATCTAATCTGAAGATTTAGTTATACTTTTAAAATTTATTCTTTATTAACATCCTGAAAAAACTAACATTATAGCCTTTGAGTTAGAAAGCCTTTGAATTTTAACATAACAAAGTGAAGACACCAGGGACAATAAAAAGGATGCCTCCATCAGTCTTGCTTAGCTCAAGATAAAGTCCTGTTAAGATGACCTACAAAGAGCTCTTGACAGAAAAGTTCATTATAAATCTATTTTAAAAACTTTTAAATCCTCAGATGAATTCAAATGTCAACTGCTGTGTTAAATGCCCCCAGAAGATGTGGGCATTCATTTCAATCTAATATCACTAAGGGGGTAGTTTGGTATGGCAAAATAAATCTAAAGGGTTTGGTAGCTTTCATTTTAAATGACACAAACTACTAAAATAAATTAATTGGATTATTGAAAGACAGAGGTAAAAGAAAGGTTTTAAAAATATAAATGAAAGGAACATCCAAGTATTCTTTAACCTAAAAAGCTTTTCAGACCTAATAGGCATGACAAAACCTGTCTTCATTCCTTTCTATTCAGCTCAGCAAGTGCTTTTGAGCTCCAATAGTTAATCAGTTACCAGATTCCACAATCTTTGCTTTTCATACTCCTCAATTCTTGCTGTGAATTATCCCTCTACTGTACTTAGGATAACCCAGCAGGCCAATGCATTTTTCTTTGGCCTTAAAAAGGCAATTATGTATCCACAATTAGATTTACCATATACAGTTGTTACCATATAGCAACAGCCTGTAAAAACATAATAGTATATTATCAAAGAAGTAGATGGCTTAAGATGAATCACTAACATGAAATCTATTTAGCAAATTATTCAACCCAGCTTTTTAAATGGCTATAGCCTTGCCCAAATTACAAAGAAGTCTAGTAAAAGTATATTATATAAGCAAGTACTCTTTATCTAAATGAATCAGTGAACATATATGTAAGTGTTATAAAATAATATCTAATCAGATTTACAGAAAAGGTATAATGCAGGTATTACCATGTTAAAAATAGGTATCTTCTTAAATATCATTTCTTAATTTAACCTTCTAAAATGCATAGAAAATTGAGAAATATAAAAAATGTATTAACTTACCCTTCAATTTATTTAGAAAACCTCTGCTCTTGGTCAAAAGCAGAACATGTTTCACTGCTCACTTTCCCTGAAGCTATGAGTTTAACATTAAATTAGTGGACGCCACCTCTCTGGACCACACTAGAGTTTGCTAGACACTACTGCTATGTGGAAGAGTTCTGCTGCATCTAAGCAGTATACTGTGTGCAATGGATAACCTAATATGCCTTTCATTTAACTGGCTGGGCAGGTTTCTACCGTCTGTGGAACATGGAATCAAACCAGAATATGTTGGCATAACAGGCCAGTCAAACCGGTTCTTCTGTAGATCCAAAACCTGTCTGACCAGTCTGTATCAAAGGGTAGCCCAACATGCTGCAGCGGCTCAGTTCTGCTAAGCTTGTACTGGGTGAGTTATCCCCACCTCCCATCAACTCCCAACAAACTACTCAGAATGTTGTAGCCTCCAGCAAAAAAATTCAGGGTTCTAGTGGGAGGGGTAGATCTGTGTCATGCATAGCAAGAGTTCATTGTTATAAGCCTCTCATGGTAGTTACATATAAGCGAGTGGTCTGTTATCTCAGAGGTAAGTAATCCTTCTTAAAATGTATTCTAGGGCTCTTTGCTGACTACAGCCTCTAGAAAAAGATTATCTACAATGAAGAAGAATCCCATAATGTCTGACCTTTTCCACTAGTTTACTTGGATTTGCCTGGTCTAGTTTAGCCTTGAGGGAAGAGATTAATATTCCCCACAAGGGTAGTATCCCTGAGAGCTAGAAGGAAGCATTTCTAGAGGGAGAGAAACAAGGTGTAAGTTGACCAAACATTTGCCTGGGTGTGTTATCTTCCTAGTTCTCAAATGGTCCTCATACCATTCTAGTCTAAAATTGGAAAAACTCCTACTTCCACATACTAGGGACAACTTAGAGAGGTTTTACTTTGAATATTCAACAGTTCAAAACAAACTTGTTATCTACTATGTTTCAGGAACTGTGCAAGTACAGGGTTCACATTGGTGAAAAAAACAAATTTAGTACCAGATGGGAGAAATGTCGAAGTTCCTGATTAAGCATGTTTACTAAGCTTTTGGAAAGAAGAAATGAGCAACACAAAGTTACATTTTGACAGAAATTGGTTTGTATTAAGGGAGATCATGCGAGATTTGTTCTTACTCTCTCAATACTTGCACATTTAAAAACAGTATTTCCTATCTACTAATGCAGTGATTCTGACACTTCTCTGCTTAAGTGAAGTGTTGTTTAAGAACATAGATTCCTGGACTTCACCTCCAGAGATTCTGATTCAATAGGTCTGGAGTGTTGCCCAGACACTTCTGATTCTGATGCAGTTGCTGTGGGCCTAGACTTCACACTCAGATTCTTTTCTATTTCTATACCTAATTAAATAGAATGCATACACATGAACCAAAAACTGCTGTATTCATTTTTGTATCTCTAGTGTCTAGAACATTGAGTGACACTTAGAAAGTACTTAACTAATGCTTATTTAGTAAATATCTACTCAGAGTCAACACTTGCTGGATCCCAGGGAAATCACAACTAGTAACTATTGTTTGAATCAAACTCCATTAAATACTGTAATTATAATAATTGAAGTGGGAACACCAAAAAGGAAGCAAGTATGACTATAAGTACAGAGAAGAATTTACAAGGGAGATTGGTTTAGAGAGTTTTCTCTTTTAACTGTAACCAAAGATTTTTATCTGCAGGATAACAGAAGATTGGAGGAACAATAAAAATAATGTCTTTATTTGGTAGAGTAATAAAAGTGTTAAGTGGGGACATTACAAACTCAAAACTTGGTAATAAGGTAATTTTCTACACCAGGAGTAAGCAGTTTTTTCCCATAAAGGATCAGAGACTAAATATTTTAGAGTTTGTGGGTCAGATTGTCTTTGTCTCAACTATTCAGCTTGTTGAATTGTCTCAACAATTCAGTAACATTGTAGCTCAAAAGCAGACAAAGACAATAGTCAGTGAATAGGTGTTATAATTGTGAAATATATATTAATGTTTGGTCTATGATCCCATTTCCTGGCACACAACTTCTAAAATCTTTAGAATTTCTACAGTGATGTCTTATTGAATGCTAATGAGTTGATTGGTAGCTGGCAGCCCCTACTGTAACTTCAGGATGGGGGCAGGTCACCAGGAAGACAAAGACATTATTAGAGGGTTGGGACTTTCAGCCCCACTCCCCAGCCTTTGGGTAGGGGAGAGGGGCTGAAGGTTAAGTTGATCCCCAATAGCCAATGATTTAATCAATCACACCTATGTAATAAACCCCTATAAAAATCCAAAAAGGTAGGGTTCTGAGAGCTTTCAGATAGCTGAACACATGGAGGTTCCTAAAGGGTGGCATGCCTGGGAGGGCATGGAAGTTTACATCCTTCTTACATGCCTTGCCCTGTACGTCCCTTCATCTGTGTCCTATTTAATAACCTTTATAATAAACTGGTAAATGTAAATGTTTTCCTGAGTTCTGTGAGTTGCTCTAGCAAATTAATTGAACCTAAGGAGGGAGTTATGTGAATTTATATACCCCAATTTGTATCAGTCAGAAACACAGGCCAAACAACCTGGGGCTTGCCTTTGGCATTGGAAGTGGGGGCAGCCTTGTGGGACCGAGCCCTCAACCTGTGGGATCTGATGCTACCTCCAGGTAATAGATAGTGTCAGAATCGAATTGGAGGATTCCCAGCAGGTATCTGCTGCAGAATTGATTTCTTGCTTGTTGGTGGGGGGAAATCCCCACACATTTGGACACAGAAGTGTTCTGTGCTGATTGTTGTTGAGAGAATAGAAAAAGCACTTTGAATTTGTGTGTGCATTTCTTTTCACACAATGGGTGTGACTGTTCCAATAAAACTTTCCAAAACAGGTGACAGGCCAAATTTAGCTAGTGGGCCATAGTTTGCTGACACTTGATCTAGAGTAAACTTGTAAAAAATTAATAAGATTTCATAATTGGCTACTAAAATGGGCTTTGAAGTCAGAAAGCTTGGGTTCTCTTCCGGTTCTGTTCCACGCTAGCCTTGTTACCTGTATCAAGTATGTTTTATTTATAAAAATAATATTACCTACCCCCTAGAGTTATTATAACATTCAAGTAACATAATTTATGTAAAGGGTTGTCTGAAGCTCTGGTACACCATAAGGGCTTAATAAGAAAGTCAGCTAAAAATAAAACAAGTTAAACGTGATAGTTGCCTCTTATCCCAACTAATGGAGAGGCTGAGGCAGGAGGATCAATTGAGCCCAGGAGTTCAAGACCAGCCTGGGCAACATTACCAACACCCCATCTCAAAAAAAAAGAAAAAATCAAAAATAAGTAAATAGATAAAAAAAATTTTTAAGCCATTGTGGTTGAATATAAGTGTTTATTTCTTTGATTTCTTGAAATCTTCCTGAAATAAAATTTAAGAACCAAAACAGTTTGAACTCTTAAAGATCAAAAAGAATGTGAGAGGTAGCAGACAAGAGATGTCCATATATTTTTGGAAGAAGGAAGGAGGATGGGTGGTGACTGACTTAGTAGAATACAGGGTGTCAGCAGACTTGTGTTCCTTTATGGAGGCTCTAGGGGAGAAAAATCTATTCTCTTAGCTTTTCTAGCTTCTAGCGGGTGCCAGGATTTCTTGGCTCATGGCTCCCTTCCATCTTCAAAGCCAACAATGGCTAATTAAGTCTTTTATACATCTCATCATTCTGACCCTGACTCTTCTGCTCCTCTCTTCCACATTTAAGTCCAACTAGATAATCCAGTGTAATCTTCCTATTTTAAAGTCAGCTGATTAGCAACTTTAATTCCATCTGCTACCTAAATTCTCTTTTGCCATGTAATATAACATAATCACAGGTTCCTGGGATCAGAATATGTGGGCATCTTTGAGAGGCCATTATTCTGCCTACCACAGAGGTTAAGTCAAAGTCTGTATGTTGGTAGTTGAGATACTCATGCCTATTTGTCTGCTTGGCTTCCAAATGGTAGCAGGTTTGTGTTCTTTACTCACAAAGCAGGAAATTGGAGAATTTCTCTCTGATAAGCTCTCAAGACTGATCATCCTATTGCGCTGGTTATAAACTAGGGCTGATTTTGTTTCCTAGGGTACATTTGACATTGTCTTGAGAAATTTTGACTGTAACAACTAGGGAAGTGAGTAGAGGTGTGCTATTGGCATTTAGCGGGTGGGGGCCAGGGATACTGCTAAACATCTTATAACACACAGTACAGGTCATCTTTCTGCCCCGATAAATAATCATCCAGTCCAAAATGTCAATAGTGCCAAAGTTGAGAAACCCTACCTTCATGTTAAGTCTGCCAGTTAACATCACCCTGACATAATAATCTAACATGGAAAATAACCAACAGATAAAAAGAACTTATAGACAACAGTCAATGCAGGGAATAGAATAATATTTTAAATCCAACTATGTCAATATCTTTAAGGAAGTAAGAGAAGTTACTGATTACATAAAACAAGAACAGAAAGGCTATCTAAAAGTGCAATGGCACTTTTAGAGAACAGAAAAAGTTATTGGAAAGTAAATATGTTAGCAGAAATAAAGACAACAGGAGGAGCTGGAAGATAAAGTTGAGGAAATCTCCCCGAAGTAATACAGAAAGATAAGAAGAGGAGAAAAAGAAGATAAAACATTTTGTAAAATCAGAGAATTGATCCAGGATATCCATCAATTGACCAAAGAATTTCCAGGAAAGAATAGAGAAAATAGAAGATTGAAAATTATCAAATAGTTCTAAACATTTTCCCCAGAAACAAAGGACCCAAGTTTCTGATTGACAGAGTCCACCAAATGCTAGCAAATGAATGAAGAGAGGCTATCAACATCCCATCATCATGGAATTTTAGAACAGCAGGGATAAATAAAAGATCTGAAAACTTCCAAAGAGAGGAGAAAAAAAACAAAACACAAAAAACTAGTCACATAGAAAGGATAGGTATCAGAATAGCATAGGATTTATTAGCAGCAACACAGAAAACTAGAAAACAATCAATTAGCCTTAAAAATTCTGTGAGAATATTATTTATAAGCCAATAATTCTATATTTATTCAATTTTGCAATCAAGTGTGAGGATAGAATAAATGTAGCTTTGGACACATTAGGGCTCTAAAACTATTATCTCCTTATCTTTCCTTAAGAATCTACTGGAAGATTTATAACAAAACAAGAATAAATTAAGAAAGATGAAAACATGGAGACCAGAAGTATCTTGCCTTCTCATTGCTTAAGGTCCAACATGGCCACCAGTTCTAAGACTTATGCTGTACAGGGTCATTCTTCACCAGTAAGTTATAGAAGATTCTGTAATTTTTACTCAGAAAGGGAGTGGGGAGGAAGGGAGAATGGGAAAGACAGGGAGAGACAGGAGAGGAGAGAGAGGGGATATGTATACAATTGGTTTTTCTGCACCTAATTCATTGGATGTCCTTGGGTCAGGGGTCCATGATTCACAATGTGGCTGAGTAGGCTTCAGAGCTATGGTGCTATACAATGGAATGTTCTCAGATAAAGGGGCTATGGGTGGAAAATGCAATGAAACATATATAATATTTCATTAAATGTATAGATGTCCCTATATTTCATATTCTACCCAGTTATTTTTTCAGCTCTCATATATTGTTTGAAAGTCTCTAAGGGCATATAGGATATAAGTACTTTGCCTACAGCATCTATTAATGGTAATAATAACAGCTATTATTTGTTGATCAATTCCAGGCATTTTCCTAAGCACTGTTCACATATCATCTCATTTAATTCCTACAATGGTCCTAGTAGAGACATAGTTATTATTATATTTCCTATATTACAGATGAGGAAAATGAGATACATAGAAATTAAGTCATTTACTGAAGGCAAAATAACTGAACTCAAGCATTCTGATTCCTGCGCCTAGGGTATTAATCTTTATCTTGAAGCTGCAGACCTGCTTATGGAAAAGGGATAGATTCTCTCTGTGTAGGTAATTAGAGACCAAGATCTATTTTTGGTCTTCTCTCTTTTCCCAAGCAAACTCTTTCCATGGAGGTTGATTTCATTTAGGTGTTATTTTCATTAAAGCAATTGGGTGATTCATCATAGATTTAATCGTCTATGAGGGTATTTGAATTCCAAAAGAATAGCTTATTTTTCAAATGAATCTTAATAGGTGGAGTTTGTTTGGGACATACAAGTGGTCTTTTGTTGTATTTCTTTCCCTGCTTCTCACCTAGAAATGGCATTTATATCAACATGCGGTTGTCCAATATGTATTCTTTTCTCCCATATACACATATATACCCATTAAGGCTCAGTTTTTTTTTTGGTTTTTTTTTTTTTGAGACAGAGTCTCACTCTGTTGCCTGGGCTAGAGTGCCGTGGCATCAGCCTAGCTCACAGCAACCTCAAACTCCTAGACTCAAGCAATCCTTCTGCCTCAGCCTCCTGAGTAGCTGGGACTACAGGCATGTGCCACCATGCCCGGCTAATTTTTTCTAGTATTTTTAGTTGGCCAATTAATTTCTTTCTATTTTTAGTAGAGACAGGGTCTCACTCTTGCTCAGGCTGTTTTCGAATTCCTGACCTTGAGCAATCCACCCGCCTCGGCCTCCCAAAGTGCTAGGATTACAGGCGTGAGCCATCGCACCCAGCCTAAGGCTGTTTTAAAAAGAGTCATCTCCAGGGGAGAGAATATGGTTTGGCATAGTTAATTTATTTTTATTAATAATTACTTTAAAAATGCAATATCTTTTGTACCACCAATTCTGTTTTCTTCATACTTAGAGTGATTATAATAAATATTAGATGTAAATTTAAAATATTTTTTTCAGTGCAAGTCTTTACTTTCTTTTCTGTTAACCTGTATATCCCCAAGAACAGTTCTTTTTCTGATTTCATTTTGACAGTTTCATACAGCAATATTAAACTTGCCATAAAGACAAGGAAAAATGTAGTCTAAATTGAACTGGAATTGCATTCCTACCTTATAAATCAAACAAAAAACATCAGTTTAGTTATTTTCTACAATGTAACTAAGCTGAGCTTCTCAAGAGATTTGGAAATATTTTTTAATTGATACAAAGTTAATAGAAAATGGGGTTAATATTCACAGATCATATGATGAGGAAGGCAGTCAACCTGGTACAAGTACAAACCTGCATCTACAAGAAAAGTATGCACAAACATTTATATCTGCCAATTTTCATAAGTAAAGGTTTGCAACGCACTATCCAATAGCTAGTAAAACCTGATCACTGTGAAATGAAGAGCATGTTTTCCTTGAATAAGCCCAAATCAAGAAACTTGATTCTGAGTTTGCCTCAATTACTCTTAGGTTAATGTAAACATGTTTTAGTTATTTATTAAACATCTTAAGTCTCAGTTGCTTCAATTATTAAATGAGGGGAGTTTGATTATGTTCAATTTGATTATGGTTATGTTCTAAATATCTATTCAGCTCAAACCTTTTAGATAATATGAGTCAGAACCTGATAAAAATAATTATACATAAAAAATAGAAATACTGTAAAGCTATAACTAAATTGTGGCTCTGGGGTAACTACCAAATTCTTCAATAAGATATTATAAAACCCTTTGTCCTGGTTCTGATCAGAGTCCTTGACTTTTTGGCCTTCTGGGGTATCACTGGCCAGTCCTCTTCTGTGTCCCAAGTTGGTTCACTCTGGACTGGTCACTTTCTTTAATCTGACCTATAAAATCTAGAAAGCTCTCAGTTTCTCTCAGAAGTTGATAAAATTATAGGTTTTAGGCTAGGTACTTCATAACAACAACTAGCAGTTTCAGATGTTTGCCACTTCTAAGCACTTTTTGTATAGTAGCTTATTTAATTCTTACAAAGTGTTATGAGGTGTGTATTATTTAGAGACCAGGAAATAGTTACAGAGATCTTGGCAGCCTAGTTCTAGAACTCATGTGTTTAATCATTACATTATATTGCCTTAGACATGAACTAGATATTGTCCTCAAATTAATATTATCTATTATTTTAGCTACTTTTGTAATAAATGTAAACTTGTTTTTGTTAAGGAAGTAATTACCTTTTTTGTTTGTTTTTTAAATAGACACAGAGTCTTAAATAGAGACAGGGTCTCGCTCTGCTGTCCAGGCTGGAACTCCTGGGCTCAAGTGATCTTTCTGCCTTAGCCTCCTGAGTAGCTGGGATTTCAGGCAGGAGCCACCATACCCAGCTGTTTTAAGTTCCCTTCAATAATATAAGTTCCCTTCAATAATTTAAGTTCCTTTCAATAATATAACTTCTCTTTTCTACCACTCAGTGGGAAGAAAGGGTTTTGTAGTCACCTCCCCTCAAAAACAAAAGTCTCCCTTACTGCTCAAAAGCCAATTTTTTTTTTTTTTGAGACAGAGTCTCACTTTGTTGCCCGAGCTAGAATGCCATGGCGTCAGCCTCGCTCACATCAACTTCAAGCTCCTGGGCTCAAGCAATCCTACTGCCTCAGCCTCCCAAGAAGCTGAGATATAGGCATGTACCACCATGCCCGGCTAATTTTTTTCTATATATTTTTAGTTGTCCAGCTAATTTCTTTCTTTCTTTTTTTTTTTTTAGTAGAGATGGGATCTTGCTCTTGCTCAGGCTGGTAAGAAGCCATTTTTTCTGTGCTAATATTTCCCAAATGTATTTGACCTCAGAACACTCTTTTTTATAGCATGTTATTAATCCCTACCTGATATTGTATGAAGTATTCTGTAGGACACTAGTTTGGAAAATGAGACAGTACTATTACTTACTGTATTGTTGTACTGTCAAATGACCTCCTTGGAATAGTGACCAGTGTGATTAAAACTTCCAGTAACGGTTTACTTGGTTTTGCTGTTTATGTCCCTTCATATGTATATAAGTCTTAGTTAAAATTCCTTTAGTCACAAATGAAACTAACTTGAACTACTTTAAACCAAAAAAGTCAGGGATTTATTTTGAAACTATAAAGTTATCCTAAGAAGAATATAGGGATGTAGGTATGTCTAAGGCAAGGAATCAGTCTGGCCAGATGAGGAAATGGAAAGTCTCCTTACTCTCATTCTTTCTCTCTGGGGCACCTAGTCTTTCATTTCTGCCTTTATCTTCAAGTCTACTTAATCTTTCTTTGCAGATCCAAGTGACAGCTAAAATATCCCAGTACTTTGAGATTTATATAATATTGGCATGAACCATGTCCAGTGGGATTCTGGTGGCTTCTGCGAAATCTCTACAGATTTCTGAATGAGGGGGCAGTGATATAACAGGATGGGTGAATGCCAGGCTGATGTTCTCATGGTCACCTCTGGCTCTGGATTCCTATTTCCATATGTAGTAAACTTTGTTGAAGATTTGGAGGTTTATGTCATAGAAATATAATCAGCATTGACTACTAGGGATACTTTCAGACACTCACTCCTGAGAAATTTCTTTTGGACCTTCATTAAAAAAGTCCTACTTCAAACTTTCTTACTGACTTCTTTCTCTTCTCATGAGGGAAACAGTTTTTTTTTTTGGTGCCATGCAGAGTAGTTTTACTATCTTCTGATACCTATGCCTTCAGGGTCTTACATTCTATCCTGAGCAACTCAAACAAGGATGTGTCCCTTTGTGGTTGTGTTAGTTTGCTAGGGCTGCCATAACAAAGTACCACAGACTGGATGGCTTAAACAGTAGAAGTTTATTTTCTCAAAGTTCTGGAGGCTAAAAGTCCAAGATCAAGTTATCAGCAGATTTGTCTTTTCCTGAGGGTCATGAAGGAAGGATCTGTTCCAGGCTTCTCTTTTTGGTTTATAGATGGCTATCTTCTCCCTGTGTCCTCACATCATATTCTCTCTGTATGCATCTGTGTCCAAATTTGTGTCCAAACTTTCTCATCTTAATAAGGACACCAGTCATATTGGATTGTCCAATAAGGACACCTATCTTAATAGTTTCAGTTTAATGTAATTACTTCTTTAAAGACCCTAGATCGTTTTGTGGTTCATAAGTGTGATAATTGGATTTTCATGCCATTGTGTGAGGTATGCCTCCCTTAAACCTGGTTGGCACATTACCTGTCTGATGGGGAAAAAAAAAAGAAAGACCCTATCTTCAAATTCAGTTACATTCTGAGGTACTGAGGATTAGAACTTTAATGTAAGAATTTTGGGGGCAGGGACACAAATCAGTCTATAGTGCTGGTATTTTTTGTTAATATAATTTTTACCTTTGTTATTTTTGCTTCACAGTGTTTATGAGGGGCTGGAAATCCTCCCAGTAGCAAATGAGTTTAAGCAAATAGCCTTAGCTAATTAGAATTAGATCCCAATTCTAAATATCCAGGATGGAGAATCAGATTGACAGAGGTTAGGTGATGTATCCACTTCAGAACACTCAGTTTTGGCCAAGGATCAGGTTATTTAGTACAATAAGGCTGATGGGTGTCCATCCTTGTTGACTAGAAACAGTAACCAGTGAAATCAAAACAGTTACGAGCTGGTTTGTCCACTTAAGTATTTTATCTACTATTTAAAAAACTAGTGTAAATTAAAATTTATTTAGAATTCAAAAGAGCACTATGATATTTTATTCCAACTTTAATGTTTTGGCACTAATTTCAAAAGTAGAATATACTCTTGAGAATTTATTACTTAGAAAATTTTATGATTGATCAAGACTTAAAAGAAAAAGAACTTGAAATGGTTATTTTATATCTGTATTTAATGTTGAAGTAATTGGTATACTTAAATTTTTAATAAGAAATAAAACTACAAAACAAGGTAAACTTGGTTAAATATTGCAACTTGTTTTGTCTGAAATTACCCAGGTACTATAAAGGTGCTAATGAATTCTCCAACTTGAGGAGACACGCAGTGAAAATTGCATCACTTTGGTTTTGTGTGCTGCTGTAGGCAGTGATTTTTTTTCCCCCACCTGTAGTTTTTCCTTTAAATTGCTACCTTGTGCCAAATTAAGATATGAGTTTGCGAATAGCTTCACTTTATGTGCCAGCAATAATAACTAGACTCACCAAGGAAAAGTAAACTCAGCCACCTTTACAAAACTTAATATTTCATATTTCTTTATTTTTATACTTGTGTCACTACAACTTATTTTTTTCTGTGACACACTTTAGAGATTCACCTTGTGTGAGAGTGTGGTGATCAGTATCTTTAATGTCAGAGAAGTCGTAATTAGCTGGAAACGTGGCCAGAGGTCACATTTTCTAAGTAGCAACGTGTTATTACTTCTGGCTTGGAAGGGAGTGCTAATCTTTTATATATCTCTCCCTACCACTCCAGTTCTTTCCCCCTCAGCATTATAGGATAGTTGTTAAGAGTTTGGTTTTCAAAACAAGAAAGTCCTGGGTTCAAATCCCGGTTCGACCATATACTAATTGTTAGATCTTGGGTAAGTTACTGGGGTTCTGAGCTTAGTTTCTTCATCTGTAAAAAGGAATATTATGATTAGTATAAGCATTAAATGGGATAATATTTGCAATGTGCTTAGCAAGATCCTGGCACATAGTAAATGTTTGAAAAGTAGTAGCAATAATTAAAAATAATAGTAATCATTATTTCCAGTGCCAGGCCTGGGGATACAGAGTTGTGTGAGGCATGGTCCCTGTCTTCAAGGAACTCATAGATCAAGAGTATGAGACTCAAAACATTGCATGGTAGAGGGTGGGGGGATTGGAGAGATGTTGGTGAAAGGACATAAAATTTCAGTCGCATAGGAGGAATAAATTCAAGAGAACTATTGTACATCATGGTGACTGTAGTTAATAACAATAGATTTTATGCTTGAAAATTGCTGAGTAGATTTTAAGTATCCTCACAACAAAAAATAAGTATGTGAGGTAATTCATAAGTTAAATAGCTTGATTTTGCCATTCCACATTGTATACATATATCAAAGCATCATGTTTGTATACTATAAAATGTACAATTTTTACTTATAAATTAAACAAAAGTATCATTGTAAATGTGTCTTTATATTATATGGGGAAGGTACTTGGTACTTGATGGTTAGTTGTTGATACAGGCAGTCCCTGGGTTATGGATATCCTGACTTGGACAACCTGACTACAGCATTCTGCATTTACGCATGGGCTCCCAAGGCTCCCCATAAGGATAATTTATAATTAAATAATTAGATTAATAATTCAGGAACTAGTTTCTTTCCCACATGCAAACAAACACACACGGTGTAAGTGGTTCATTGGTGCAGCATCTTTATGCTAGCAGCTAGTCTCATTGTTTATACGGTTTCACAGTTTCACTTTCCTCTTAATTTTTTTATTCAATTTTGTGAGTCTGTATTTACCCTATGACCATGCCTGCAAAGCAAAAGTCCACTGCAAGTCCAGGTGAGCCTGCAGGGAAGAGAAAGGCGATTACAGTGAAAACAAAAGTAGAAATAATTAGGTGTTCCTCTGAAGGTCAGCTGCCATCATTGACTGGGAAAGCATTAAGCTTTAGTCACTCAGCTAACAGAATAACTGTAAAGGATAAAGTAAGAATAATGGAACATGTGAAAGGCAGTGCTTCAATGAAAGTATCAGTTATTACTAAGCAGTGTAGTGGATTAATTATTGAAATGGAAAGGTTATTGATTTGGTTAGAAGATCAAAATAAGTGTTAACATTCCTATCAGCCTAGCACTGATGCAACATTAGGTGTTATCTTTTAATATTTTTTTTTGAAATTTCTTCTATCTCCTAACTAAACTTTTGTATGAGTTTGTTTTTATGTTCTGTTTGTTTGAAGTAAAAGAAAGAGCACAATAGTTTCTGTAACTTATTACAGTACAGGGGTATTATTATTATTACAGTAATACTGTAATATTATACAGTAACACTGTATTATTATGACCACATATGAGCCATGACAGTATTGTTATTGATATTTTTATTATTACTATATATGCACTGTACATGAGGGATCCTAGTGATATACAAATCCGACCTAAAGATGTTCTCAGAAATGTATCTTATCTGTAACCTGGGGACTACCTGTGTTTCCAATAAATGCTATATTATTCTTTTAAAATTACCTATAAATAAAATTTATTCTTAACTTTGGATTTTAAGTTAAAATTTTGCTTAACACCTAGAGCAAGTTATTGTAAATGACTCATTAAAACTGTAGATGTTGGTATTCTTTGCCCTGTTCTTAGTTCTGCCCCAGCCTAGGTCCTGCCAGGCTCCTTCCTGAGTACCAGGGAGAGGACAGCCAAGTGGGTAACATACCCAAATCATGGAGCATATTCAGCTAGAAGATGTGTTTTAGTTAAGATGGGAGGTTGAGAGGAGGGACTAGAAGAATGTGAGATGCAAACTTAGGAAATCTATCCAGAATTGAGGCAAAGAAAAATAGGATCAAGTCATTCATTTGGTACCCAAGGCCAGACTTCCTCCAGGCACCTGTACCTTGGGGAAGATGGAACAGAGAAACTTCAGGAACTCAAGAGGTCCATGTAGGAGCTCAAGCCAGGAGCCTGACCTTCCCAAGAGCAGTCTAACAAGGGGGTAGGGTAGAGTGAGAGAGGTGGAAAGAACAACACTATTCATGTTTTAGCCCAATGGTCTTTAAACCTTTTTGATTGTTGATCTTTTTTATTTACTTATGTATTTATATGTTATACACATGTACCTCAATTACTAGCTAACATCTCAGTGCATAATTAAGTTCATTGTTATTGTTAATTGCAATTATTTCAAGTAGTTTAAAAATAATTTTAAATCCTTTTGGCTAGTGTCTTTCAAGATTTGATTATATAATTACTGTTTTTAAATGAAGATGGGGCTGATGAAGAAGACATTGTGCTCTTTTCTTGTTGTTTGATATTGGGCATGCATTATTGGTGTTATCTTCAATTCTCCTTTTCTTTACCTTTTAAAGCCATTGTGTGAGAGTAATATAATAATCCATAAATGCACTGAATTGGGCACACAGACAGAAATGCATTGCTGTATACTGAAACCCAGTGAAATAATAAGGCGCCCTATTTATCTCTTTTTGTTTGAAAACTTCTGCTCCTCCCTCAGGTTTCTTTGCATATCATGTGGAACATATGTCCTTCCCTAGTGTTCATAGGATGAACAGTCACAATATAATCCTTTTATTTTTTTCTCAACTGATAATGGAAGAGGTTGAGAGAAGTTAAAGAAGTATTGCTTTGCTTCGTATAATAAAGAAAAGGGAGGACAGATTGATGTACTGAGCTGCAGAGAAGAAAAGGAGATAGAGTGGAGGTTAAAGCGGTGTGGGCAATTACCAGGGGGGTGAGTTTTGGAAGAGATGAATGAAGGATCTTTTGAGGAAGTTTTACCATGTAAAATTGGAGTGGGCTGTCCTCCATGTCTTTTATTCTGGTTATACATTTTTGACTAAATAAAAATCTTGCATTTTTTTAAATTTTCAATGACAGGGTACAACACAACACCTTTTTAAAAGTAGTCTGTACCAGACTATATTTTTTAACAATGGCAGCAACAGTATCTCCCATCCTGCATGCTTTTCTTATAAGATGACCTTGGCACTCTTTCCTTTACTGATGAGGCTATATAGATGCAAATAAGGACATGAAAAGATATTCACCCCCACGAGCCGTTATCAAAATGTGAATTAAAACCACAGTGAGATATTCCTAACATACTTATTATAATAGCTAAAATAAAAAAATTGTGACACTACCAAATACCATGAGGATGCATGGAAACTGGGTCTCTCATGCATTGCTGATGGAAATATAAAATGATATAGCCACTCTGGAAAATGATTTGGCGGTTGCTTAAAAAACTAAACATGGGCTGGGTGCAGGGGCTTATGCTTATAATCTCAGTATTTGGGGAGGCTGAGGCAGGAAGATTGCTTGAGTCTAGGAGTTTTAGGCCAGCCTGGGCAATGTAGTGAGACCCTGTCTGTACAAAAAAAAGAAAGAAAAAAAATTAGCTGGGCATGGTGGCACGTGCCTGTGGGCCTCGCTACTCAGGAGGCTGAAGTGGCAGGATCACTGGATTCCAGGAGTTCAAGGTTACAGTGAGCTATGATTGTGCCACTACACTACAGCCTAAGAGAGAGAGCAAGACTCTGTCTCTAAAAAAAACAAAAACAAAGACTATAAACATATACTTAGCATGTGATTCAGCAATTATACTCCTTGGTATTTCTTCAAAGGAGTTGAAAACTTGCATTCACACAAAAACCTTTACACAAATGTTCATGGCGACCTTATTTGTAATAGTTCTAAACCATAAATATCAAAATGTCCTACGTAGGTGAAGAGTTAAACAAATGGTGGTATATCCATACCAGGGGATACTACTTAACAATAAAAAGGAATAGACTACTGATACATGTAGTAATTTGGGTGGATCTGAAGGGCATTATGCTGAATGAAAAACACCAAACTCAAAAGGTCACGTACTATATAATTTTGTTTATGTAACATTCTGGAAATAACAGAATTTTAGAGATGGAGAACAAATTGGTGGTTGCCAGAGTTAGGGCTGGGGGTAGTAGGGTGACTATAAAGGGATAGCACCAGGGCAATCTTTATGGTGGTAGTTCTGTATCTTAGTTTCAGTGGTAGTTCCATGAATGTACACATATGATAAAATGGCACAGAAAATGATAATGTTGCTGGGCACAGTGGCTCACACCTGTAATCCTAGCACTTTGGGAGGCCAAGGCGGGTGGATAGCTCAAGGTCAGGAGTTCGAAACCAGCCTGAGCAAGAGTGAGACCCCGTCTCTACTAAAAATAGAAAGAAATTAATTGGCCAACTAAAAATATATAGAGAAAATTAGCTGGGCACGGTGGTGCATGCCTGTAGTCCCAGCTACTTGGGAGGCTGAGGCAGGAGGATCGCTTGAGCCCAGGAGTTTGAGGTTGCTGTGAGCTAGGCTGACACCATGGCACTCTAGCCAAGGCAACAGAGTGAGACTCTGTCAAAAAAAAAAAAAAAAAAAAAGAAAGAAAGAAAGAAAGAAAGAAAGAAAGAAAGAAAGAAAGAAAGAAAGAAAATGATAATGTCAATTTCCTGATTTTAAGTCACTATAGTTACTAAAATGTATCTATTGGGGAAGCTGAGTGAAGGGAACATGAAACCTTCCTATGTTATCTTTGCAACTTTGTGTGAATCTATAATTATTTCAAAATAAAAAGTTAAAAAAATACAGGAGACTAAATTTAAGTTAGAACCTCATCAGCCTTCATCTCCATTCCTTCCCTGCCCTTTGGAAAAGGCAGCAGAGGGGTGTGGGCAGGGCACACCAGAAATATTTTATAATTTCTTTTGTGAATTTTTACCCCAGTATTAAGTAGAATTGTGTTAATTTCCAGATGTTGTGGGTTTTCTAGATATCCTATTATAATTAATTTATAATTTAGTAATTTAGTTCCACTGTATACAATCTTAAACTTTTGAAATTTATTGAGAATTTATAGCTTTAATATATATTTTGCCTTAGTGAACGTTTCACGTACTCTTGAGTAGAATGCACATTCTGCAGTTGTTAGCTAGAGTGTTTTATAAATATTTATTAGGTTAAGATGGTTGATCATCTATTCTATCACTGATTTTTTTGCCTACTTGTCTTATCAGTTACTGAGAGAGGATTATTATAGTCTCCAATATTGTTTATGGATTTGTCTATTTCTTTCTTAATTTCTGTCAATTTTTGCTTAATGAATTTTGAAGATCTTATTAGATACATACAGATTTGGATTGTTTGCTCTTCCTGATGAATTCTCCTTTTTATCACTATGAAATTTCCCACTTTATCCTTCGTAATATTCTTTATTTTGAGTTATGCTTTGTCTGATATTAATATAGCCATACCAGCTTTCTTATACTTCCTATTTTCACGATGTATATTCTTTCATTCTTTTGCTTTCAACCACTTTGTCTCTTTAGATATTTTTCTCTCTGTTCTTCACATTGTATAATTTCTATTGACCTGTCTTCACATTCACTGACTCTTTCAATTTTCATCTCCAATATACTGTTATGCTCATCTACTGAATTTTTTTATTTCAGTTACTGTATAGTTTTCAGTTTAGGATTTTCATTTAATTCATTTTAAAAAAATAATAGCTTTACAGGAAATAATTCATATAATACAGTTCAGTCATTTAAAATGTACAATTCAGTGGATTTTAGTGTATTTACAGATATTGAGATATGCAACCACCACCACACTAATTTTTATAACATTTTCATCACCTCAAAAAGAAATGTACCTTTTAGCTATCACCATAATTCTTTACCCTAAGCCCTAGACAATCATTAATCTACTTTCATCTCTATAGATTTACCTATTCTGGACATTTCATACAAATGAAATCATATAATATAATATGTTGTCTTTTGTGTCTGGCTTTTTTTCACTTAGCAAAATGTTTTCAAGGTTCATCCACTTTGTAGTATGTATCAGAACTTTATTCTTTTATATTGCCAAGTAATATTCCATTGTATAGATATACCACATTTTGTATATCCATTTGTCTGTTGATGGACATTGGGTTGTTTCCACCTTTAACTATGATGGATAATGCTGTTATAAACATTTGTGTTCAAGTTTTTGTGTTAACATATATTTTCATTTCTCCTGAGTAGATACCTAGGAGTAAAATTACTAAGTCATATGATAACTCTATGTTTAACTGATTGAGGAGCTGCCAGACTGTTTTCCAAAGTGGCTACACAATTTTACATTCCCACCAGCAACGTATGAGGGTTCTAATTTCTCCACATCTTCACCAATACTTGTTATGATCTGACTTTTAAATTGTAGCTATCTTAGTGAGTATGAATTAGTTTCTCACTGTGGTTTTAATTTGCATTTCCCTGATGGCTAATGATGTGGAGTATCTTTGCATGTATATATTGGCCATTTGTATATCTTTTTTGGAGTCTGTCTATTCAGATCCTTTGTTCATATTTAATTGGGATATTTGTCTTTTTATTATTGAGTTATAAGAGTTCTCTATATATTCTAGATATTTAGAGCTATGCCCCCTATAGAGATAAGTTGTTTATCATATATATTATTTGCAAAGCATATAATCACCCATTCTGTGGGTTTTCTTTTCACTTTCTTAATAGTGTCCTTTGAAACACAAAAGTTTGATTTTGATGATGTCCAATTTATCTATTTTTCTTTTGTTGCTCATGCTTTTGATGTCATATCTAAGAATCCATTGCCTAATTTAAACCAATAGATTTTATTTTTTATAGTTTATGTTTCTCTGCTGAGATTTTCTGTCTATTCACTTACTAACACTGTATTTTCATTAAACATTCAGATCACTGAATATGTTAGCATCTGCAAGTCTTTACTAAATTCCACATCTGGGCCACCTCAGAGTTGTAGATACTGACTATTTTGTTTTTTTCTTGACTATAGTCCACATTTTCTTATTTGTTTCTTTACTCAGAGTCTTATATAGGTAAAATCCAGCTATCTATGTTTTTATCTAGAGCTCCAGGTCCTCCTTTAAGTTTCTTGTGGTTGTATAATAGAGATCCCCATTTTTTTGTTGGCTGTCAACAAGGGGCCACTCTCAGCTCCTAGAGGCCACCTGCATTCCTGTCAGATGGCCCTCTCCATTTTGAAGCCAATAGTGGAGAATTTTTTATGCATTAAATCCCCCTCATGCTTTGAATCTCTGGCTTCTTCTGGCCCACCTGGGGATAACCTCCTTATCTAAGGTCAACTGGTTTAGGATATCTACAAAATTCTTTTCAGTAGTAGTTAGACTAGTGTTTGGCTGAAAGCTGTAAAAGAGTGTGTGTATACTAGAGACTGGGAATGTTAGGGCCATCTTCAAGTTCTGCTTATTTAGAATTATTTTTAACATCTTATTTTGTGCTTCCAGTTTTTCTGTTTTTTTTCTCTGTATTTACCATTTCTCACTTTCCTTTGACTGATGTGATCAATTTTTGTTTCTTCTTTCCCCCTCTACTGGTTTGATAGCTATATATTATATAATTTCAGTGTTTTTCTTAATATAGTTTCATTAACAAATCTAAGGTTAATCAATATCTCTATCTTTCAGATAAATAAGACAAAACCCTTAAAATTACATTAATTCTAATTATACCACTCTAATCTTAGAGAAAAGATGAATTGCTTATACATGAATGACAGTCTGATGACAGATTTCTTATCAGCATCAACAGAATACAGTAATGAAATAATATCTTCTAAGAGATGAGATAAATTTGCTATGTACTTAGAAGTCAGTAACCAACTGAAATATCATTCAAGGGCAAAACTCACAGATCCTTCTCAAAAGAACACTAAATTATGTACTTCAGGGAGAAAACATTGCAGAAGAAAAGAGTGATATGGGAAATAATGTTGATTAAAGAGGCTGATAAACATGCTGGTAAATTTTTATAAACATGAACTATAAAAAGTAATACTAAGAATAATCCTGTGGGCTCGTTAGTATCCCATTTTTACAGATGGAGAAAAGAAGGGTGGAGAAGCTAAATATCAAACTTGTGTGAGGTCACACAGCCAAAGAAGGCCACAGCTAGGAGAATGCACTCTTTTTCAGAAATGCCATGAGACTCAAAAAGCAACTGTAACCATCTGTGTTGATCCTTTGAGCTAATTTGTGACCCAGAGAGTTCCCGTGTCTATGCATTCTACAATGTGTAAGAAGAATTCACTCAGGCACTATTCTTTGATTTAAAGAGAACTTGGAGAATTTTATCTTATTTGAAATCCCAGTTGTGTGATTTTTCAGTCACTAGCACAATTACATAAACTTTGAGAAAGATTAAGTAACTGGTGGTGATATGACCATGTTAAGAAACAAAAAGCTGAAAGAAAAGTCAAATTGAATCAACAAAATTGCTCTTAGTAAATAGCAATATGTGCAGTTCTTCTGTAGTTGGAGATAAATTCTAAACAGTAAAACACATGTGATATTTTGTTTTTTACAAAGATCACCTGATTTTTTCTTTAACCAGGCTTACAAGCTACAATATAATCTTTTAAAATTATAGGTAATTCCAAAAAGGCACATTAATCTTCAGTTAATCACAGTTGTTTCAAAAATATGTCCCTTCTCTTAACAAAGAAGTAACCCAGCCAAAACTTGGATAAACTGGCATTTCCTTAGATCACATGTTTCATTCCTAAACACAATGCCTCTTGTGTTTCTTTCAGGTGTCCATACTTTCTCTGAAAAATAGATCTCCCCTTCCAAAGCTTGAGCATTATCTGCACTTTGTTTGAAAATAAATGCATTGTTCATGTGTGGACTAGTAGTGCAGGTGTTTTACCTGTCTTTTTCCAGTCAGGCTGATTCTTAAGCCTTTCATGAAATCAGTTCAGTTTAGTTAAATCTCTCACGTCTACTTTTTATTGCCATTTCCCTTCATGGCCTTAATATAAGCCTCAAAGTAACAAGATCATCTTTTATTCCAATTTGTTTACCTTTTATTTAATATCTTCAGTGTTACCAACATTCTGTTTCTTTTTCAGTTTTCGAAGACAAAACTCCAGGGCAAGGCCAAAGTTCAGATCATGCATTAATAGTCCAGTTTGCTTTCATTTTTCCTGAACTCCAACTGCTCTCTTAAGGTACCAGGATTTGCCTTTGTCACTGAAAAGCATTATCTAAAAGCTTTGCATGAAATTAAACTCCCTGAGGTGTAACCAAACTGAATAAAGCCACAGAAGCATGTATTGAAGCAACTCTTCCTGAGTGGGGCATGTGAAACACTGACATTCTTAACACGGAAAAGGATTGGTATTGTGTGTCAGGTAACTGATTCTGTTTTCTGAAGTATAGAGTTTCAACCCCTCATTTTATTTTTAATCACTTTCATGTTATTCCCTAGGGAATGAAGAGGGTCTGATCTTAGATCACTGGGCAAGCTATAGCTGAGAAGGCAAAGTGGTGGGGAGGTGGGCAGAATTACTTTAAGACTTTATCTCTTCAGTGCAAAAGATAATAATTGATCTTATTTATCAAAGTATCTCTTTTATAGCTGTGTAGCATGTATTTTCAAACAGTTTATTGCCATTCATGTCTCTAGGTTTTTTACATATCCCCTTTTTCTGGCATTTACCATACTGAGCTATACTTTAGTAAAATATAGTACCTACTTTAAGTTTTTTAAAGTTTTAAGTTTTTATTATTAATATTGCTTTCATGGCTAAACGTTTTTAAAATTTCATATTTCATTATAAATGTTTCAAGGTTTATATGAAAATAGCAAATTATCAGTAAAAAATCTAGCTTCTTTACTTTTTCTAATTCTAGTGTTTTGCTTAACAAAATGTGCTCAGTGCTTCATTGATTAAAAGAAGAATGTAGCACATTCATAGTGTGTACTATTGCTTCTTTGTCCAATTTGCCAAATGTAACTAATATAAACTTAATTGTGAAACACACTCTTCTGTTCTGAGTGGTTGTAAAGTTCCTGTACAGTGTTGCAGCTTCATTTTAAAAACAAGTGCACATTTATTCAATTGTTTAAAAAGCACATTTTGTAGGAATTAGCAATTTCAAAATTGATTTGACTTTTATATTTTGGGGTTGATAATCTATGGAAAAATGTGAACCAGAATTTGGTATTCATATTACAAATTGGCAATTCTTTGTGACACTGTGAGCTACAGTGCATGTAGACTATAGAATGGAAGTCAGATTCCTTCTGGAGGCTCTAGGGGTGAATCCATTCCTTTCCACCTTCTGGGGATTGTCCACATTCCTTGGCTTGTGGCCCCCTTCCAGCAATGGCATCACTGCACCTCTGCTTCCACTGTCATCTCCAATTCTGACCCTCCTACCTTTCTCATATAAGGAAATTTGTGATTAAATTGGACATATCCAGATAATCCAGGATAATCTCACCAATTAAGGGGGCCACAAGCCAAGGAATGTGGACAATCTCCAGAAGGTGGAAAAGGAAAGGAATGGATTCACCCCTACAGCCTCCAGAAGGAATGTAGTTTGACTGCATTTTACCTGTAAGGCCCATTTTCAGACTTCTGACCTCCAAAAGGGAATACATTTGTGTTGTTTTAAGCCACTAAATTTCTGGTAATTTGTTATAGCAGCATAGGAACAAATACAATACAAAGTCTACATATTGCATTGAGTTGTTATATATATTAAGTTTCTTTTTACCTGTAATAGTTCTGTTTCTTTATTTTTTTGATTTGTTGAAGAAACTGGGCCATTCATTCATAGACTCTTCTGCATTCTGGATTGGCTCATTTTTTACCTCATAGTGTCATTTAACTTATTGTTCTATATCCTTTATTTTCTAAATATTAATATTAACTTTTTTCACATTGTTTGCAAATTTTTATTCAAAGAATATTTTGGCGCATATTAATGAATACAGAGAGTCACCATTTTACATGAAAACTATTATTCTAATATACTTTTTCACTATGTACATAGCATATAAAAGGGATGACCAAAGTATAACATTATAGACATATGAATCATAGGCTGGATGTGTACATTTAAAAAGTGGCAAGTTGAAAAAACAAAATTATAGCCATAACAACCTTTCATTGGCTGTATAGACCTGAATCATAGCATTTCTAATACAATTATTATTTTTTTAATTTCAAAATATTAAGTGGGGTACAAATGTTTTTGTTACATGGTTGCCCTATATAATGCTAAAGTCAGGGCTTTCAGTGTGCTTGTCACCTGGACAGTGTTCATAGCACCCAATAGGTAGGTTTTTATCCCCCAGTGACCCTCCCAAAGATGGATTAAAGGCTTAAAAGTAACGCATGAAACCATAAAAATTCTAGAAGAAAATATAGGAAAAAGTCTTCTAGCCATAGTTCCTAGGCAAAGAATTTATGACTAAGACTCCAAAAGCAAATACAGCAACAACCAAAATAAATAAATGAGACTTAATTAAAAAGCTTCTGACCAGCTAAGGAAATAATCAACAGAGTAAACAGGCAACCTACAGAATGAGAGAAAATATTCACAAAGTTTACATCTGACAAAGGACTAATATCTAGAATCTACAAAGAACTCAAACAAATCAGCAAGGAAAAAACAAGCAACCTCATCAAAAAATGGGCAAAAGACATGAAGAGAATTTTTTCAAAAGAAGATAGACAAATGGCCAACAAACATGAAAGAAGATTCATCACTAATCATCAGGAAAATGCAAATTAAAGCCACAATGAGATACTACTTACCCCTGTCAGAATGGCCATTATTAAATTGTCAAAAAACAACAGATGCTAGGATGAATATAGAGGAAAAGGAACGCTTGTACACTGTTGGTGGGACTGCAAACTAGTACAACCCCTGTGGAAAACAGGATAGAGACTAAAAGTTGATCTACCATTTGATCCAGCAATCCCAGTGCTGGCTATCTACCCAAAGGAAAAGAAATAATTTTATAAAAATGACACCCACACTCAAATGTTTATCACAGCACAATTCACAATTGCAAGGATATGAAATCAACCTGAGTGCCCATCAACTAATGAGTGGGTATGTGGTATATATATGCAATGGAGTACTCAGTCATAAAAAGGAATGAAATAATGTCTTTTGCAGCAATTTGGATGGAACTAGAGAATATTATCCTAAGTGAAATATGAGGAATGGGAAAACAAACAACACATGTTCTTTTTTTTTTTAGACAGGGTTTCTTGAGAACATTTTATTTTTTCATGTAAGTTAGGTGTTCTCTGAGATTTCTGCCAGGAAATGGATACAACCTTTCCACAATCAAATGCAGATTAAACCCTTATCTACAAGTTTTTCCAAGCAGGCCATTCATTAATCTCATTTGCTATACTTTGTTTACACAGAGCAGGATAAAATTTTAGTTTTTAGTTTTACATTTTATTTATTTTTTGCTAGGAAAGGTTCAGTTGTCTTTAATATAACCTCATTGTTGGCCTTCAATGAAAACACAGTGAGGATCAGTAACAGCAAATTCTGCATTATAGATGGTAAGCCATCCAATTTAGCCTTATATTTCAGTTATTGCTAGTCTTGATAATGGTCCTACCCACCAAAAACTTAATAATGTTTTCTGATAGTCAGGACATTCATAAGCATCTGTCATAGATTTACCATTGAAACTGTCAATTTTCTAGATTTTCCTTTACAGATAGCATCCTAGGCTCTTGAACATAGTGGTATAAGGAAAAAAATCAAGATTCTTTCCTGCTATGTCTGACAACATCCTCCTTGCAGGCACCAATTCTGGTTGGTGAGAGGCAGTCTAGACTAGACATTATCTAAAGTTTGGGTTTTTTAAAGAGTGTGTTTGGGAGGTATGTTGAAAGTATTTCAAGGTTCTCTCTGCTTGCACCAAGGCAACAAAATAAATCTTTTAGCTAGCATTCATGGAGGGGAAAAAAGACCAAAACAAAAGGACAACCATCAGAGGCAGCTGTTTTGATGATAAAAAAGTCTGTTGTCTTCACATCACCTTCTATCAATTCCTATGCCGGGTGTCTTCCGGTGATACACTTCATCCTTTCCACCCTGCTTTCTGCCCAGAGAGGCTGACTTGTTTAGATTAAATCAGTGGTTTCCCCAGACAAGAAACATCAGCATCACCTGGGGACTTAATGGAAATGCAAATTTTCAGGCCTCACCCCAGACCTGCTGAATCAGATCCTCTGGAAGTGAGGCCCAGCAATCTGTGTTTAAACATACCCTCCAGGTGATTCTGACGTGGTTCTGATGCATGCTGACCTTTGAGAATCAATGGATTACGTAATTAAGCTCCCATGTGGCCTCTGGTTGAGTTTGGTCAGTGGGGAGCAACGGTAGGAAATGTGAGGGAGGGAGGCAAGTGCAGTCTGGACATTTATTTTCCCAGCTCTTTCCTTGTGAGGTCCCACTGTTTGGTTGTGTTCCTAATGGAGGTCACATCTCCTGTCAGGGGGCCTTCTGTACACTGGTACTCTTTGCAGGTCATAGTAACCTCTCCTCCTCTTGGGGCTATTGCTGCTGCTAGCCTCACAGGGCACTAGATTATTCCTTATTTGCTTCTCTAAAATCTGCCCACACTTTTGTAAATGGTCCCTTTAATGAACTCTTCTTGATTAACCTGTTTTAGTATGCCCATGACTGATGTAGTTCCTAATGCCAATTTTTTTGTGATGTCCATTTAAGTGACTCTTTACTTCTGTGAATACCCACTCTTCCCTTACGTTAGGAGGACTGAGTTAATATGCTTATCATAGTGCCTGGCTCCTAGATGTTCAATGTATGGTAGTTATTTTGTAGCAGTGTTACATACGGTGTCTTTGCTGTACGCACTCAAGAGATAACAAAATGTAAATGTCTTGAACTCCACTGCCTTTGCTCAAATGTTCCACTTCTGCCTCTTGGCCTTCCAGTATTAAAGTTGATTTCCATATTTATTAACTGATTTCGGAGAAATTGTTATAACCATAAAAGAGTTCAACAGTTTTGGGGGTTAAACATTGAAACCAGTTTTAAATCATCTGCTGCAAAGTACCATTAGACTCAATAATTAAGTGATGATTATTATATAATTTATAAAACGTGGAGAAAGGTTTTCATTTCCTTATAAACATGTGTTTTTCTTCTTAATGGACTCTGAGTTTACTGGCACTATTATGAACATCTCCTCCCTGGTAGTAAGACATGAAATGATGAGTGCGATCATCCAAACTGGTAAAAAAGTAAGCAGAAGAGTATGAGTGGGTCTGAACGGTGATTTTTGTCTCAGTACATCTGCTCTGGTCAGGACTGGCTTCTAAGGTGTGTGCCCTGTGCAGTCACACAGGGCCCTGCACTCAAAAGTACTGAGGCTTGGTTTAATGATTTGTTTTGGAACCTGAAACAATTTTTGAACAAAGGACCCCACGTTTTCATTTTGCATTGAACTCTATAAATTATGTGATTGGTTCTTGCTCTACCATATTCTTATTTGTTCAAGATGACCAAGTAAGTATAATGAGTATCAAAAATAAGGTCTGACTATTAGTAATATCATACCTATTAATAATTGTTTTATTCAAACTGTTCTCTAGATGAAAGGTTCTAAACCCCAGCTCTCACAGTGGGAAACAAATGTATCCCTCTTCTTGGTCCAAAGATTGAAAAATAGCATCACATGTATCACTATATCTAATCAAATGTAACATAAGGAAACAAACAGATCCGGTACAGGAAGTCTCAATATTATGTTGACAACACTGAGAGGCTAACTTTAGGCTCTAACAGGAATTACTGGTCTATTTCATCAGACAACCAAACCATGAAGACTCTGAGTCAAAACTACAGACACAAATGAAAAGCGTTTTTCTTTGGGAAGTTTTTCTTTGAGACTAAAGTAAGGAACAGTATGTATGCTTTGTAGTGCAGCACCAGATAAACATCATCTAAACGAGAAGAAAAAGTCAGAGACTATCTTCCCTGAATAACGTAAAACTATTGGTGGAAATAGAAATACCTTGGGTTTGAGGAAAACCATTTTCTACAGGGTTGGGACTTGGCTATGAAAATGGAAATAATTTATGGTTAAAAATGTATTTCCTGAAGGAATAAATGTCTAATACCTGTCATAAGGATGACTCAGAATGTTACTATTTCCATTTTTGGCATCCAATGCACAAATATTAGAAAAGTTACATGAGCCAATTAACAGCCTTTTCCCAACATGGTGAAGAAACAATCTATTCAAATTTGGGTTTGCACTGCAGGCTCTGTCACTGTCTTTACTCTGACCAGTCCCTGTGGAACATAGCACACTATACAGTTGGGTCCATTCAGATAATTTAACCCACTGTATATTCTTAATACACGGAACCGTGCCAGAGAAGTCAAGAAATCTCACTACTCACAGCAGCTGTGGGCTAAAAGAATGTCAAGGCTTGCAGGGACAGACACACTGGAAGCTCACAATGTGTGGGTAGAGTTGTGAGGCCTCTCATCCTAGTGCTTGGATACATCATCTAGAATTAAATGCTAAAGGCTTTGTCATTCAATGCTTTGTTATCACCTGGAACTTTTTTCCTTGTCCTCGTTGACCAGACTCCACTAAAGAAAATTTATAACAGTTAAACTTAATATCCATTTTCTTATTGGGCAAACCATCCAACAAATGTTTTAAAAGAAACAGATCGAGTGATTGATATACCATTCCTTTCTCATAAATAACTTAAGCAGATTCTTTGAGAGCACACAGACTAAGATGAAAGGGGCTTACGGCATCTCCTAGATAGAAAATTTCCTATCATCTACCAGACTTTAAAAGGTCTTGCTGGAGGCAGCTACCAATGTGCCTTACCAGAAATTTTTGTTTGCTTTATAGAATTTATTAGTATCCAAATTCCATATTGTTCTGGCATACTTTGAGAAACTAAACAAAGCCACTAATGAAGTTTTTCCAAAAAGGAAGAGTTTAAAGATAAAATATACTTCACTCTTTGAACTCAATTTCTCTCCTCTTAAAGATCTTGAAAAGTTATATATATTGATTTCTATAGGATAAAGCTATCTTTTCCTAAAACAGAATTGTTGATGTGCATTTCCAACAACTCTGATGTATATAATTCAATGACTTGAAACTTCAGTTCTTCAAAGTAGCAGTTAAGTCTATAAACATCCAAATTATTTATCACAATAAATGGCCATGGCCCTTTTTTTTTTTTTTTTTTTTTTTTTTTTACTGATTTAGCTCTGTGTGAGATATTGCACTGTGTGAGACATACATGTAATTTTCAGGATAAGAAATATCAAATTTCATGGAGAGAGCATTTACATCCATTTTGTACTATTTAAGATTAGAAGATGACTTCTGCGTCTGGTCAAGATGGAAAACAAGAGAGTATGTTTACTCTCCTGGCTGAAAAAACTAAAACAATAAAAACAACAACAAAATCTATGAAAAGACAGTTTTCAGATCATGGACATCAGGTAGTGAAGCACAGTGATACCCAAGAAAAAGGAAACAAATGAGAAAGGCTGAACAACCGCTCCAGTGTACTGTTTGTAGGGAGTTTTCATAGCACAGTATAGAGAAGACCCTGCACTATGGAGTACAGTAGTAATCCTGAGTTGAAGAGACAGAGCTGGGAGTCAGGGGAAGCCAAGGTGATTAGAGTTCAGAGGGCAGAGCAGAGTATTGAAGAGGAAATCGCTGCATAGAAAGAAGCTTCTGGAGTTCTGCAAAGGGTTTCCCTTGAGTCTTCATCTAAGTACTGATGTGCATATACATGTGAGAGAACTATCTGAGACTGGGGAAAGAACCACCCAGAAGGAGCAGGGACAATCCTCACAGCTCACCAAGGGCTAAGAATAGCTTATTTTCCAGAAGCTGGAGTAGAAAAAAATTCTTAAAGTTTATGAAGCATCAAATAGAGTATTCAGAAAAATATTATCTAGCAGTGGAGCAAATTTAAGCCAAGACTAAGAACTACTTTGGTCCTACCTAAGAATGCTTAAAAGTGAGCTTTGAAAGGATCAAATTATTTTCAAGTAAGTTAATTGCATCCCAGAATAAAGTTCAGAATAACATTAGGAGTACTCACATAAACTGCCCCCAACAAAGTAAAGCCACAATGTATGGCATAAATTTTTGTTGTTATAACCCCAGTTCATGGTAATTTGTTATGTCAGCTCAAGGTAACTAATACACATAGATACATATATATATATATATGTATCTTTTTATATATATAAAAAGACTGAAAAAGTCAATAGTGCCTCAGTGCACTGTGGAAGAACTTCAAGCAGCCTTATGTATATGTACTTGGAATCTGTAAAGGAGAGGAGTGAGAGGAAGTAACAGAAAAATTATTTGAAGAAATAATAGCTGAAAGTAATAAACCTAGAGGTCCAAGAAGCTCAGCAAACTCCAAGCACAAGAATAATGAAGAAAACTATGCCAACCACACCATAATGAAACAGTGATAAAGAGAAAAATACTGAAAAATATTAAACCAATGATAACGAAAAAATATTAAAAGCATTGAATTAAAAAAAAGACACATGTACAAAAGAAGAATAAAGGTAAGAATGACAGAATTCTTGGTGGAAACAATGAGAACAGAACACAGTGGAGCAGCATCAGTATGAAGAAAACTGTCAACTTACATTCTATACCAAGTGAAAATATTTTTTAGAAAGGAAGGCAGAATACATTTCAGGAGCATGAAAGCTGAAATGATATATCACTAATGGACCAGCATTATAAGAAATGTTAAAGAATGTCCTATAGTTAGAGGCAAAATGATACCAGATGTAAATCTGGATCTACACAGAGGAATGAAGGGCACTGGAGGTGATAAATATGCGGGTAAATATAGAAGGCATTTTTCTTATATTAAAATCTTTTAAAAAAATAACTGTTTAAAACAAACATAATAATAACAACATATTACGGTATTTGTAACATCTGTGGAAATAAAATGTATATAAATAACAGCACAAACGCCAGGAGGGAAGAAAGAGTAGTATACTGTTAAAATGGTCTTGTTGTTTATGTGAAGTGATAATATTATTTGATGGTAGACTATGATAAGTAAATATTTAAAATAACACCTATACATACATACATAGAAGCTAGAACAAAAAAATTATAACTAATATGACAGCAAGGAGATAAAATTGAACCATAAAAAAAACCCCAAAATACAAAAGACAGAAAAAGAAAAAGAGTACTCAGAATAGGTGGTCCAAATAGAAATATAGCAAGATGGTAAAGTTAAACCCAATCATATCAATAGTCTTATTAAATGTAAATCTTCTACAAAAAGCCTACTTTTGATATAAAGACACAAATAAGGTTAAAAATGAAAGAATGAAAAAAGGTATACCATACTAACACTAATAAAAAGTAAGGTGTAGTGGCTATAATGATAATAAATAAAGTAGATCTCAGAATAAAGAATATTACTAGGGATAAAGAGCATCATTTCATAATGATAAAGGGATCAATTTATCAAAGGGATATAACATTCCTAAACGTTTATATGCCTAATAATAGACTTCAAAAAATACTTCAAACAAAAGCTGATAAAACTGAAAGGAAAAAACAGACAAATGACAAATCCACACTTTTTTTTTTTTTTTTTTTTGAAGACAGAGTCTCGCTCTGTCGCCCTGGGCAGAGTGCAGTGGTGTCATCATAGCACACTGCAATCTTAAATTCCTGGGCTCAAGTGATCCTCCTGCCTCGGCTTCCCCAGTAGCAGGGACTACAGTTGTGAGCCACCACACCTGGCTAATTGTTTCTATTTTTGGTAAAGACAGGGTCTTTCTCTTCCTCAGGCTGGTCTCAGACTCCTGAACTCAAGCGATCCTCCCGCCTCAGCCTCCCATAGTGCTAGGATTATAGGTGTGAGCCACTGTGCCCAACCAAGTCCACAATTTTAACCAGATATTTTAATCTTCTCCCCATATTGGTAGAACAAGTAGAAACAAACCAGTGAAGATAGAGAAGACTTGAACAGCACTATCAAATTGTAACTTGATATTTATGTGATATTACACTCAACAACAGCAAGGTACACATTCTCTTCAAGTATACACATAACATTTATCTACATTGACCATATTCTGGGCTGTCAAACAACTCTTAATCCACTTAAAAGATTCAAATCAGAAAGAGTATGTTTTCAGACAACAGTGGAATTAAATTAGAATTCAGTAACAGAGTTATCTGGAAAATTTCAAGTATTTGGAAATTAAATAAACTTCTAAATAACCTGTGGACCAAAAAAAAAGAGACAAAAAAAAGAAATAAAGTATTTGAACTGAATGACAATGAATGAATAACATATCAAAATTTGTGGGATGCAGCTAAAGCAATGCTTAGAGGTAAATTTATAACACTAAAATGCCTATGTTAGCAAAGAAGAAAGATGTTAAATGAGTGACCTTGGCTTCTATTTTAAAAAACTAGAGAAAAGAGCAAGTTAAATCTAGAGTAATCAGAAAAAGGATTATTGTTACATGAGCAAAATCAATGAAGTATAAAACAAAATGAGAAAAATCAATGAAACCAAAACCAGATTCTTAGTTGAAATCAAGAAAGTTGATAATTCTCTAGTCTAATTGATCAGGCAGAAAAAAATAGAAAACACAAATTGCCAATATTCATAATGAAAGAGGTGACAACTACAACCTCTACAGATATGAAGAAGAATAGGTAGCTAGATACAATAACAGGAATAATAAGAAAATATTATGAAGAACTTTATGGCAACAAATTTGAAAACATAAATGAGTGCATAAATTCTTTGAAAGATAAACTACCAAAGCTCACTCAAGAAGAAATAGGATAATCTGAATATCTCTGTTGTCTGTTAAGGCAATTGAATTTGTAGTTAACCTTCCCAGAAATAAAATTCTAGGCCCAGATGGCGTTCCTGGGGAATTTTATGAAATGCTTAAGGAGCAAATAATACTAATTGTGTACCAAGTCTTTCCAAAAATTGAAACGGAATGTTTTTCAATTCATTCTATGAGGACAGCATTATCCTGATACCAAAATCACACAAAGACATTACAGGAAATCTATAGATCAATATCCTAGACATGGATTCAAAAATTCTTAAAATTTCAGCAAATCAAATCCAACAATTTATAACAAGAATAATAACTAATGACCAAGTATCCCAAGGAGTGCGAAGTGGTTTAAAATTTGAAGAGTAATGAAAATAGTCTCCATTTTCCTATCTAACTCAGATACAGCATGTACCAATTTTCCTAGGTTATTTCCTCTGGAATTACCGTGTCCTAAAAATCTGACTAAATTTGAAAAATTGCTATTTTTCAGGGTGGAATAGAAGTCCTTTTTAAAGACATTCTGACTTTAGTCAGGCTAAGTCTTCTGGCTTTGCTGTTTAAGCAAATAAACAAAACAATAACCAAACAAGACATAATATTATTGCAGGATTCAGTTTAACTCTTACATGTTACTATTTTAAAATTTCTGTTGCATTGCTTTTCTATTGCTCTGTAACAAATTATAAAATGTGTTGGCTTAAAATAACACATTTATCTCACAGTTTCTGTGGGTCAGGAATCAGGGAATGGCTTAACTGGATCCTTTGCTTAGAGTCTCACAAAGCTGTAATCAAGGTTTTGGCTGGGCTACATTTTTACCTGGAGGCTTGACTGCGTGGTAATCTGCTTCCAAAATTACTCAAGTTGTTGGCTGACTTAATTTCCTTGTGACTGTAGGACTCAGGGCCCTGGCTCCTTGTGGAATATCAATTGGAGGCCACCCTTAGCTCTTAGCAGCTGCCTGTAGGTCCTTAAGGCTGCCCACAATTCCTTACTGTGTGGGCTTTCCCAACATGGCTGTTAAATTATAAAGCCAATAAGAAGAGTCACTGGAGTAAATCTGCTAGCAAGACAGAATGGCATATAACATAACAACCCAAGTGCCCATCAGTACATGAGCGGATTAATAAAATGTGGTTTATGTATACCATGGAGTTCTACTCAGACACAAAAAACAACTGTGATCTAGCACTTCTTGTGTTATCCTGGATAGAGCTGGAGGAAATCTATATGACCTGAGTTTGGTGATGACTTTTTAGGTGTGACACCAGTGGCACCAGCAGCACGATCCATGAAAGAATTGACTGTGAACTTCATTAAAATGAAAAATTTCTGCTCTGCAAAAGACACTGTCAGAATGAAAAGAAAAGCCAGATTGGGAGAAAATATTTGCAAAAGACATATCTGATAAAGGACTGTTATGCAAAATATGCAAAGAACTCTTAAAATTCAATATTAAGAAACAAACAAACTGATTTAAAAAATGATCCAGATATCTTAACAGATACCTCACTAATTATGCATATGATGGCAAATAAGCATATGAAAAGATGATCCACATTAATATTATTGTTTTAATTTATCATTAGGGAAATGAAGATTAAAACAACAATAAGATACCACTGCACATCTATTTCAATGGTCAAAATCCAGAACACTAATACCACCAAATGCTGGTGAGGATGTGAAGCAACAGCAGCTCTCTCATTGCTGGTGGGAATGCAAAATGGTGCAGCTACTTTGGAAGATAGTTTGGCAGTTTCTTACAAAACTAAACATGATCTCACCATGTGATCCAACAATCATGCTCCTTTGAATTTACTGAAATGAATTGAAAACATAACCACACAAAAACATGTATATAGATGTTTATAGCAATTTTATTCATAATTGCCAAAACTTGAAAGTAATCAAGAAGTCCTTCAATACGTGAACGGATAAATTAACTGTGGTACATCCAGACAATGGAATATTATTCAGTGCTAAAAAGAAATGAGCTATCAAGCCATAAAAAGATATAGA
>CAUYRT010052059.1:0-32894 GCA_963574885.1 Lepilemur ruficaudatus | reverse complement strand
CTGGATAGCCACATGTAGAAGACTGAAACAGGATCCTCACCTTTCACCTCTCACAGAAATCAACTCAAGGTGGATAACAGACTAAAACCTGAGGCATGAAACTACAAGAACTTTAGAAGAAAATGTTGGTAAAACTCTTATAGACATTGGCTTAGGCAAAGAATTTATGAAGAAGACCCCAAAGGCAATCACAGCAACAACAAAAATAAATAGATGGGACCTGATCAAATTTAAAAGCTTCTGCACAGCCAAGGAAACTATCACAAGAGCGAACAGACAACCTACAGAATAGGAGACAATATTTGCATGTTACACATCCAATAAAGGGCTGATAACTAGAATCTACATAGAACTCAGGAAAATCAGCAAGAAAAAATCAAATACCCCTATGAAAAAGTGGGCAAAGGGCATGAACAGAAACTTTTCAAAAGAAAATAGACTAATGGCCAACAAACATATGAAAAAATGCTCAACATCTCTAATCAGGAAAATGCAAATCAAAACCACAATGAGATATCACTTGCCTCCAGTGAGAATGGCCTTTATCAAAAAGTCACAAAACAATAAATGTTGGCGTGGATGTGGAGAGATAGGAACACTTCTACACTGCTGGTGGGACTGCAAACTAGCACAACCTCTGTGAAGTAATATGGAGATACCTCAAAGAGCTACAAGTAGAATCACCATTTGATCCAGCAATCCCATTACTGGGCATCTACCCAAAAGAACAAAAGACATTCTATAACAAAGACATCTACACTAGAATGTTTATAGCAGCACAAGTCACAATTGCAAATATGTGGAAAAAACCCAAGTGCCCATCAATACATGAGTGGACTAATAATATGTGATATGTATATATATATGTGTGTGTGTGTGTGTGTGTATATATATATATATACACACACATACACACAAACCATGGAGTTTTACTCAGCCACAAAAAACAATGGTGATATAGCACCTCTAGTACTATCCTGTATTGAGCTGGAACCCATTCTACTAAGTGGGTTGTATCTTATGGAATTAGGAGGCCTAAGGAGAGGGAGAGAGATGGGAATAGCTTGTGGGTGGAGAATTTGGAAGACACAGAACATTGTTTGCCATCTTCAATGGGTGTGGTTCTTGGTGTTCCAAAACAATTACAATAGTAACATCAAAGATCACTGATCACAGATGACCATAACAGATATAATAGTGAAATTAAAGTTTGGAATATTGCAAGAATTACCACAGTGTGACACAGAGACACAAAATGAACACATGCTGTTGAAAAATGGCACTGATAGACTTTTTTGATGCGGTTGCTGCAAACCTTTAATTTGTAAAAAGTGAAATTTCTTCAAAGCACAGTAAAGTGAAGCACAATAGCATAAGGTATGCCCATAAATGGGAATAGGTGGGATTAATTCAAAAGGAGGTATGAACTTGAGAAGGTAGACTGCATGACAGGATAGGTGAGGGTAGCAGGAGATAAATCTAGAATGTGGAAAAACAGAGATGGGCCAAATTATTGAATGAGCATACTACATTCTATTTTTTCATCTCATGTGAATGAATTTGCTGGTTTTATTCCCTGAGCCCTCAATGCCTCTTAGTATCAACTGATTTCAGTGTGAACTTGTCCCAGGTACTTGAAAACTATTTTGCAGAAAATTAAAGTTGTCTGAAATGCCACTACTCAGACACAATGGTTTAAGTTTTCATGTATTTAATTTTGGAGGTTTTTTTTGGAGGGGGAGCTCATTTATATATACATACACACATATTCACTCACGTAAGAGTTATATTGTTATTTACCATGTTATATTCTACTCTTTAAATGAGAAATAAAGTAACATGGGAAAATACATGTTATTAAATATTTTTTGAGAATATGATTTTTAATGGCTGCATTCTTTTTTGTTATATGGGTGTTGCATTATTCATTTAACCATTTTCTTATTGGTAGATTTTGGGTTTTAAAAATTTGTTGATATTTTAAACTGTACTTCACTGCTACTGTTTCATATGGTATGAATTCTTTCTTGATACGTATTGCTAAATTCAATGCTGGAGAGCTTGTGCCAGTTATGTTCCCAGAAGCAGTAGCTGAAAATATCTCCCAGGAGGCCAGCAAGCTCCGAGAATTAACATTTAAGGGATGTGCATTTGATGAGAAGATCAACTAATTGTTTTAACTATTTTAATTAATTGTTTTAATGTTTACTTCTTTATGTGGTCATGTGAAACTTTATATTTATTCTGTAAAATTTTAAATTAATTTACAATTTAAAAAATATTGAAGTGTTGATGGCTTTTTTTTTTGCAAAATAGTTCTCTATTTTTCACAATGAAAGTAGTAAATTTGCATTGCAAAAATTCATAAAATGCAGAAAAATACAGAGAAGGAAATAAAAGTCACTCATAATCCTATCATTCAGGAGTAACCATTGTTGACACCTGTGTGCATAGAAGTCCTTCCATATTTTCTATGCCTACATAGCACATGCCACACAAATATCCACATGTTATGTTTTGGTATCAGAGTGGGATCATTTATTGTTTTTGTAACCTGATCTTTCTCAACTAAAAATACATTGTGGGAAAAACAATGTGATATTTTGGTTAAGCACAAGGCCTGGGAAGTCAGACTCCCTAGGTTGGCATCTAAGCTTTGCCACTTACTAGCTATATGACCTTGAACAAGTTGTTCAGTTATTATGTACTCTTTTTCCTAATTTGTAATAAGTGAGGAATGGGAATAATTGGGAATGATAATATTAATGAATGGGAGTAATTTATAATATCCACAGAGTTGTGAACAGCAAATGAAATAAAGCACATAAACACTAATAACAGTGACTGGCACATAATAATACTCCATAAAAGTGAACTTTTATTATCTTCTTATATCAACAATAGATTTCTATTGCTGGGAATATAATTGTATTTTATTTTGTCATTAGTGGAATCCTATTGTATCATCTATTGTATCTGTTTGTATTTAAATTTATTGAAAGAATCCCCCTTTGAGGTAATTTTGGTTGTTTGTAATTTCTCATTTTTAAACTTTATTAAGATCGATGGTGAGTGGAATAGCCTAGAGTTTCAGAATGCTAGCTGTTAAAATTACTAGCTACATCTTTATGAATTTTGGCTCTGCCACTTACTATCCAAACTACTTAACTAAACTCCTGAGAGTTCCTAAATCTCTTTAAGAACTCTAGGATGAGTTCGTAAATCTCATGTTCTTCATGTATAAATTTAGATATACCAAAACTCTCACAAGGTTGATTATTAGTTATCTATTGTTGTGAAACAAAACTTAGTAGCTTAAAGTAACCATTTTATTTGCTTTTGCTTCTCTGGGTTGGTATTCTTGGCTTTGCTCAGCTGGGTGACTCTTCTGCTTCTTTCACCTGGGATCACTCATGCAGCTACAACCATGCAACAGTGGCTGGATCATCTGAGTTGGCCTCCCTCCCATGTCTAGTGCTTGGTGCTGGTTGTTGAAGGACCATGGGTCTTCAGTAGGCTAGCTAGGGTTTCTTAACATGGTGGAAAGATTTCAAAAGTAGAAGGAGAAGGGGAAATTCTCTATTTGTGACATTTGCTTATATCTCATTGGCTAAGACAAGTGACATGGTAAAACCCAGAGACACTGTGGGACAGAACTATGCAAGGACATAGACATAAGGAGGACTTTTTGGCTTATTATTTTAATTAACCTCACCTGCCTGTAATTTTTCTCTGTCTCTAGTTTCATTAAGTGGTGCTGTCACATAGAAAACATTAGAAAAAAAATATATATGTATACACATATATACATATTTTTTTTTAAAAAGAAAGGGTACTAATTCATACTTCTCCTAATTTCTCAACATTGAAATAATTTAAAACATTAAAAGAACTTAGAAGGCAACATTCATTATCAAGGACATTATAATGTCCACTGTATTATTGGTTAGGGCTGTAAGTTTCAGGTGACAGATAATGCCATACAAACCAAATACACAAGGGAGTATTTTGGTTTACTTAACTGAGAACCCCAACTGGTAGGTGTGGTTTCAGACATAGTTGGATCCAGGGGTTCAAACGATCTCATAAGCTCTCTGTTTCTGTCTCTGTTTCTCCGTCTGTCTCCCAGTACTAATTATCATGACTTGGTTTTATTCTTAGGCTTTCTCTGTAGCAACATGTTCTGGGTGGCCATAGGCATCCTTTCATCTTGGGATTAAAGAGCAAAAGCAAAAGATACAGACCGTCTCACTCCCAACATCCATGTCAGTCATCAGAAACCACTTGCATGACCCCTTCTTGGATTGCTTTGTTGGGAAGACAAATTATTCTGATTGGTCAGACTGGGCAACGTGTCAGAGCTTACCCTGAGGACCAGGAGAGATCATACACATTTGAACACTGGATATGAAACCTTTTGATGAATCCAAGATGGTAGGACTATAAGGATTGCTTCAGAAAGGAAGATTAGGGCTGGAGGCTCTGGGTCTGAGCAAGCTATGTATTTAGGAAGATGGGAGGGGCATGAGAAAGGAGCAAAATGGTTTCTGAGCACTTCACACTAGCTGAAAGCATCTCATAGAGGCCATGTTGGTACAGAAATTGGCATGACTGGGAACCCTGGAGTCCATCAAGTAACACAGTGTCTAGTGCAGTGTATTAGTTAAGCTTATAAACTCTGGCGTCAGTGTAATTTTGTTCATTTCCTACATTTACTTGTGATGTCTGGAAAGTTACTTAACCTTACAAAGCCTTAGTTCCTTCATCATTCAAATGATGGATAATTGTCATGGTTGCCTCAGAGGATTACAAGAGATGATATACTCAAGTGCTTAATACAATGCTTAACACAGTTAGTGTTTCTTATTATCATTACTGCTACTATGTTACTGCTCTACACCACCATTATTGCCAGCAAGCTTGGGTTATCTAGGCCTCTCTCTGTCCCAGGATTAGAGCATGTTTTCTAAGCAGAACTCAGTTTGGGCCATGGAGTTTTCCCAGGCCCAGAAAGTGTGACTCAGTGATACTCTGAGGTCAGACTTTGGGTGTCTTGCACCTGATAGCCTGGCTTTGGAGTATAGCTCTGGGCCCTCATATGTCCTGGATAGATGTAGATTATGATCACATGTACTGTAAAGGTGCACAGTGGGCATTCAGATCTCTGTAAGGGGTCAATGTTTTTTGCCCACCAGCTAGCTGTTAGGAAGGGCTCAAATAACTTGTGGAGAAGAAAATAAATTTCACAACATTCAGATCAACAGGTCCCAGCTCTGATGTGTCTTCAGAAAGGGAGTATGTAGCTCCCTGTCCTCTGTTTGGATCATGCACTTGTGATTTCTAGTAATTTCACAAAGACACAGTTTTAAATAGCAACAGAACTTCAGAGGAGCTTGGGGAAAAATTATAGCCTAAAATGATTATGAGCTAGAATTTTCATGGTGATCTCATGACAAAATATTAGGGCTCTAGGGCCTTTGTTTTCACTGAAGGACGTTTGAAGACACATTCCTCAGCTATAGAATTTATGCCCAGAGAAAACACTACCACAAATAGCTCTGTATGCTCAGTGGTCAGGTGAACTACAGTTTTTCAAATGGGCTCTGTATTTGCAGAACTCTGGCCCTCTAGGTCACTCTTTTGTATCGACCATTTCACCAAGACTGGCAGATGAGAGGGTGTGCTCAAGACTCAGGGTGCGTTAAGAAATCTTCCAGGAGGCAGGAATTTAAAGGCTCTGGTTTCCATCCCATGTAGTACTGTAAAAAGAACTACTTGTGCCCATTCTTTTAGGAAATGATGGGTTCCCATGGGCTGCAAGGAATTTGTCCAACGACCTAAGGTAGCTGTTCACCCGCTCCTCCCCACCAACCTGGCTTCACTGTTTATGCTTTCAGTATAGGACAAGCATTCCTCTCTTTCCTCCTGTACTCCTTCCTCTCCTCCCTCCCTCTCTGTTTTTCTCAAAACTTGTTTTTTTTTTTTTTTTTTTGGCTTTAATTTTGCACTTTAGAGAAGAGTTGCAAATGTAGAACAGAGAGTTCTTGTAGAGTTTTCACCCAGCTTCTTGTAATGTTAACACTGAACAGAACCAAAACACAATTAGCAAAATGAAACATTAACATAGATGCAATACTTTTAACTAAACTACAGGCTGTTTGAATTTCTTCATTTTTCTACCAATGTTCTTTTTCTGTTTTGTGACCCAACCAAGGATTGCAGTTGCATCTAGTTGCCATTCCTCCTTAGTCTCCTGACATCTATGACAGTTCCTTTATATTTCCTTGTTTTGTGTGACCTTGGAACTTTTCAAGAGTATTGGATTTTGTAGAATGGTCCTCAATTTGAATTTGTCTGATGTTTTCTTATGGTTAGTTTAACGTTATGGACATTTCCTTCTTTTTAAAAACAATTTATTTCCTTGCATCTTTTTCAGAAATGCTAATGTTGACTATTGTAAAATCCATATATCTCCACTAATGAATGCAAGATAAGTTGTAGTTGTATCCCCTTGAAGGAGAAGAGTGAATTGGGTTGGAAAGAAGTGAAATGCCTTTTTTTTTTTAATGGATGAAAAGCTCTTTTAAAAGAGAATCAGTAATTACCTTTAGGCCAAAGCTTAATTTTGAAGCTGTTTTGGATATTTTTTTTTTGTAAGAATGTTTGGTTATTGAAAGGGCAGGTTGGTCTGTGAGAAATAGGAGCTAAGTGCCATTGCAACCAAACGTAGCCGGGCAAAGATTTATAAAGTTGTCATCCTTAACGCTTTTCAGAAAGTGCAACTGAAAAGGGTTACACTCTGAAAAGGGTGCACCTGTTGGGTTAAAAACAGGTGTGTGGCAGGAGTTATTTCTATTTAAATTTATTCAATAAACATTTATTACACATTTTTCTCCATTTTAGGCACTGTATTCCATCTAGCTCACAGTGGCATTCAATGTAATACAGTCATGCATTGCTTAATGATGGGGATATGTTCTGAGAAATGTGTTGTCAGGCAATTTCATCATTTTGTGAACATGATAGAGTGTACTTACAAAATCCTAGATGGTATAGCCTACCACCCACTTAGGCTCTATGGTGTAGCCTATTGTTCCTTGGCTACAAACCTGTACAGCATGTTACTGTACTGAATACTGCAGGCAACTGTAATACAATGGGAAGTATTTGTGTATCTAAACATAGAAAACATACAGTGAAAATATGGTATAAAAGATAAATAATGGTATACCTGTATAGAACACTTACCACAAATGGAGCTTATGGGACTGGAAGTTGATCTTGGTAAGTCACTAAGTGAGTGGTGAGTGAATGTGAAGGCCAAGGATATTATTGTACATTGCTCTAGACTTTATAAACACTGTGCACTTATGCTACACTAAATTTATAAAAAAATTAATTTTTCAATAATAAACTTAGTTTACTATAACTTTTTAACTTTATAAACCTTGATTTTTAAACTTTTTGACTCTTTTGCAATAACACTCATTTTAAAACACAAACACATTGTATAGCCATCTTTATATCCTTATTCTATATGCTTTTTTCAATTTTTCAATTTTTTTTTTAACTTTTAAAACTTTATATTAAAAACTGAGACACACACACATTAGCCGAGGCCTGCACAGGGTCAGGATCGTCAATATCACTATTTTATTCCACTGGAAAGTTTCAGGGGAAATAACAGGCACAGAGCTGTCAGCTATAATAACAATGTCTTCTGGAATACTCCTGAAGGACCTGTCTGAGGCTGTTTTACAGTTAACTTTTTTCTTTTATAAGTAGAAAGAGTATATTCTAAAATAATGATAAAAATATAGTGTAGTAAATACAGAAACCAGTGACACAATCACTTATTATCATTATCAAGTATTATGTACTTTATATATAATAATTGTATGGGCCATACTGTGCTTTTATATGACCGGCAGGCAGTGCAGTAGTTTGTCTACACCAGCATCACTCAAAAATGTGAGCAATGCATTGCACTACAACATTATTTATGATGGCAATGCCATCACTGGTCATAGGAATTTTTCAGCTCTATTATAATCTTATGGAAACACCATCTCATATGCAGTCCATTGTTGACTAAAACATCATTATGGGATGCATGACATTATTTGTGGATAGCGTGGATGAATTATATGTATAGTTGATTTTCATTCGTCTTGTGTTTATGGTCTATAAGTTGCTGAGAAGAGTCAATAATTGAATACTGAACCATTGCTCCTAGGGGAAAGAAAGGGTTAGGTTCCTGTGAGCCACTGGACACAACATTTTCATCAACCAATTAATACATGACCTTGCTTTATGTGTATTTCTGTTTCAAGGCAATTTATCTAATATATATAATTAATTTATTAACATTGAATCATGGCCAACAGCTCTATAATGCATGCCTGAATGGAGCTTATTTGAGACATACATACTCTCCATAAGGCACCTCACAGCCTTCTTGTACTTAGGAACACTGGACAGCACTTTGGCATTAGCTAGGGGGCCATTTCACACAGCAAAACACCAACAAAGAGCATGAAAATATGAAAAATGTAGCACTAAATAGATGGTGGAAAGGATACTTGTTTACAATATGAAAGCTGAAACAAGAAGACAGAGCAGTGCCTTGTTCAACCTCAGCTGGAAATATGCAGATGGGGCCTCAAAATTTTCCCTACTCTGTGCATATTTGTGAATGACCATGAAAGCACATGGAGTATTGATTTTGGGGGTTACAAATAATGTTTTGGCAAGTAGGCAAATTCACAAATATAGAATCTGTGAAAAATAAAGGTCCACTGTAATCTTTGTCTGCACTGTGTGAAGTAGAAGTTACCCTCATTTCACAAAGGAGGTTCCAGGATGCTGACTGAGTTGGTGGGGTGGATAAAGGTATGCCATGCTCTTCTAATTCCAAAGGCAATGCTTCCACCTTGCATTCTACATCTTGTGCATTTCAGGAAACTAATTTATCACTTGTCAAATTCTGGAGTCAGCCAGGTACTATTCTCCCACCTATGTAAAGTTGTGATAAGTGAGTCATCAACACTTAGATGTTTTTCACTAGACTGGCTTCAAATAGGATTTAAAATCTGTTTAATAAATGCATCTCTTTTTGAAACATGTATTCTATTTCTAGTAGTCCCGGTGCCTGGATCTTTCTTACAGGAGCTACAAGTCAGCATCCTAGAAAAGTGCTTATTGTATCATCTTTATTAATATGGCCTCTTTCTTCTCAGAGCCTTTTTCCTAAAAAGTTTATTTCTAGTTATTACAAAAATAATCTTAGTCTATTTTCTGTTGCTAAAAGTGAATACCCCAGGCTGTGTAATTTATAAGAATAGAGGTTTATTTAGCTGATGGTTCTGGAGGTTGGGAAGCCCAAGGTAGAGACACCTGCATCTGGTGAGGGCCTTCCTTCTGTGTCGTACCATGGTGAAGGGCATCACATAGCAGGAGGGCAGGAGCCTGTGTGCCAGCTCAGGTTTCTTTTCCTCTTTTTGTAAAGCCACCAGTCCCATCATGGGGACTACACCCTGATGACTTTATCTAATCCTAATTATCTCCCAAAGACCCACTCTCCAGTCAATATATGCATTTGGGGATTAAGTTTCCAACATATGAAATTTGGGGGAGCATGTTCAAACCATAGCCTAATCCATGTTATTTTAATAAATTTTGAAAATGTAGATATGCTCAAAGAATAAAATACAACTCATATTTCTTAATACCAAGAAATACTTATTATTAAAACCATCTATTCAAACACACACACACACACATATATAAAGAGAGACAAAGAGAGAGGGAGGAGAGAGAGAGAGAGAGATGGGGTTATACTCTATATGCTAATTTTAGATTTTTAATATATTTTGGAGATTTTTAAATGCTATCATATAGATATACCATAGTTTATTGAACTATTTAGATTGCCTTCAATTTTTAGCTATTTCCAATATCATTTTAATTGTACATCATTTAAGATTAATATTAACATATACTCTTATAATAATTCTTATGTGGAAATAGAATTGTTGCATAAAAGTTTATCAATGTTTTAAAAATTTTACGATAATTACTGTAGAACACCTCCAGCAAGCTTATACCAATTTAGTTTCCCATTGACTGTGTCCAGCATACCTATTTCCCTGTATTCTTGTAAACAGGTTATATTCTAGAGGTTTTGCCTTAAGTTATTTTTTTTTGCATATAAATGCCTTTGAAATTATATGAACTTATACTTTTTTAAAAAGTAGATTTAACTTGTTAGAATGCTCTCTGACTGAAATGCATTATTTAGTTTCAATGTCCCTTAGTAATAGGTGTCATGTGCCATGTGGGTATCCATAGTATAGAGTGAGAGGAAGGGGCACGAATCTGGGCATGGCAGGAAACACCTACAAGGTACGGAGTAGGGAGGCGGATGAAGATGAGCCCATGAAGGAGACAGAGACAGAGAAGCCAGAAAGATGCCCAGAGAACCTGGGGTGCAGGGTTTCACGAGGATGAGGATGAGGCAGTTTCCATCAGGCTGTGAGGACAATGGTGTAAGTGCTCCAGAAAGTATCCAGAAAGTCAAGTAAGACAAGAGCTAAACATTGCCCATTTAATTGAGCAAAAAGGGAGGACAGAAATCTGGATTACTGTGGGCCGAGGTGCATGCGTCAGAGACCTGTTTTTTTGCATGCGCCTGTTTCTGTTTAGTTCCTGTTGGATTTTTTTGGAGTATGTGTGGGGAATGAATGTACAAACATGGATTATTCTGGAAACAGCTGGCACAGTTTGCTTCAGGCCACCTGCTTTGAGGGAGCAGCAATTCCATAAATGCAAAGAAGCAAATAATTGCAGATACTATCTGTCTGCTTTTGAATGGCCATAAAAGGCCAATTCCAATTTTGTTCTAAAAATGGGCAAAAGTTTTCAACTGACCCATCATTGAAGAGACATTTTAAAGCTGAATTTCAATCCAGTCAGTAGCAAAGTAGCAGGAAGGAGCCAGCTATTCCAGCAATGGGTTGGTGGTGTTCCATTTTAGTACCACCCTTCTCCTGACACCAATTTAAATGGCACTGTTTGTTTCAGTGAGTGACATGAGTTTACATTTGGGATTGAATCTTATTTTCACAAGCCTATTTAGAAAGAACTACGGAGACTTGTGTTTGGATAACTATAAGGCAGGCATTGCTAAGGTTAGAGCAACACATTGAATCCTGGTGTCCACTCAGATGCTTCCTGAAGCCAAGGACAATTCTAGGTGAAAGGAATCACTTATACTCTGAAATGTCTCTTGGGACTAACCTGGGAAGAGCTGACTTAGATCTGAGGGAGCTTGGGAGCTCTTTCTATTGTGAGCTTTTGTCATTTGGCTTAAGAAGAGAATGTGAGATAATGGAACAATAATAATGACAGTGATGCTATTAATAGCTAATACTCACTGAGTAATTACTCTGTTCTAGGCCATGTGCAAAGCAATCGACAAGTGTCCTGTAATGCAGTCTTCACCACAAGCTTTGTGAGATGTGAGCCATTACCTTTTACAGGTGAGCAAAGTGGGGCACAGAGGGGTTAGGTTACTTGCCTGATGTCACTCTGCTGGTAGGTTGAGAGGTAAACCTTGGTCTCGCTGACTCCATGCCGTGCTCTCACCCACTGCTGCTTCTTAGGTCTGTAAAGTGCCTGACACATAGTAGGTGCTTACTGGATGTTAGTTTCCTTCTTTTCGGGGTAGTGGTTGGCCTGAATGGTAGGCCTGTTATCTCTTGTCGGGTGGGATGGCCACACACCAAGGACTCAGCCTGGACACTTGTCGGCCTAGGCTGGAACGACAAGCATGAGGAGGGCAGAGGTTGTGGAGCTCTCTGGACCCTCTGGGGGATTCGAGAACATTATATAACCTTCTGAGTCATTCTTTGCTCATTTTGTGGTATTTTTTGCTCATATCCTTAGCAGTAGTTTGTGATTTTGACTTTTCTTTAGAAAAGTGTAGAAACCTGGTATTTTGTTACCAGTTGAAAGCTGAGTGCTTGTGGTCTGGGAGGTGGGGAGACGTTTGGAAGGAATGTTCTTTTTATCTGAAGCCCTAAAGTATGCTGTGAGATTAATGGGTGAGGAGGTTTTTTTCCCCTACCAGTCCGGAGCTGAATCAGACTGATTAGGGAGGCAGTTTCACGTTCCAGAGGTAGAGCAGATACTGGCTCTTTTTCTCTAAATGAGCCGGGTATTTACACAGAGACATGCAATTGCATTGCTGCTTCCCGTGCTCCGAAGGCCTGAGGGAACATGGAGAATGTCCAAAGAAGAAAGCTAAAGGCGACAGGTTCTCTCCACCCTTGTCAGACTTTGCTTCTGCTCACCAGGGAGATAGGTGAAGAGGCTCACCACAGGGCAGAGCCAAGCTCTTGCTGGATGGTGGGGGCAGAATGGCGCCCCCTACAGGTCTCCGAGGGACCAGCAGTTGTAGGTGGCAGGAAACCACCTCGGGCATCCTGGGGCGGGACCTTGTGTGTCCAGCTAGGATGACGCTTGCTGCACCCTTACTGAGAGCAGAAGTGCATTCAAGGGCACGCATGACTTAGTCTTTTGAAAACAAAGTGTGAAAAGCCCAGTCACACATTTGTATTGGTGCTTAAATTTGAACTCTGTATTGTAATTAAGTTACATTAACTAGCTTTATATCTTTAAGCCCTCCCGGCTTCAACCCCTTTGGGGTACAGTCTGGCCACCAAAGAAAGAAAAATGAACTCCAGGATCAGACTGCTTGGGTTGGAATCCCGGTTTCAAAAAACAAAATGAAAATTAATGAGTGTTGGCAAGGATGTGAAGAAATGGGAACTCTCATACATTGTTGGTGGGACTGTAAAATGGTTCAGTTGCTTTGGAAAACATTTTGGCACTTTCTCAAAAAACTAAAGATAGAATTACCACATGACCCACCAATTCTACTCCCAGGTTTTTATCCAAAAGATTTGAAAACAGGTACTCAAACAAATACTTATACGTAAATGTTCACAGCAGTACTATTTACAAAAGCCAAAAGGTGGAAATAATTCAAACATCTTTCTTTTCCCTCTTCAGCAAGATAAATCTATAGTAAACTCTGACTCCTAACATTAATAAAGAGAAAGTTTTACTATCAAAATTCAGTCACTTGAAATATGTTCTATGAATATATTTCTGTTAAAGTGGTAGCCCGGAACTTCCACATTATTGTTAAATTATCCACGAATGTTGATTCTACTTTCAGGGAAATTTTTTGTTCTCTCTCTTTAGAGGATAGTCAACAATAGAAGTTAATACTTAAAAAATTTTCTCCAGCCTACATAAAGACAAATACTGCATGATCTCATTTATATGAAGTGTAGAGTGGTCATTGCCACAGGCTGGAGGTGAGGGATAGAGAAAGGGGAGATGTTGGTTAAAGGGTACAACAATTAAACAGGAGGAATAAAATTTTGAGATCTATTGCACAGCAGAGTGACTATAGTTAATACTGACATATATTTCAAAATTGCTAAAAGAGTATATTTTCAACATTCTCACCACAAAAAATAAGTAGGTGAGATGATGGATATGTTAATTAGCTTGATTTAATCTTTCTACAATACACACATATATATTAAAACATCATATTGTTTTTACCCTATAAATAAATATAATTATTTGTCAATTAAAAACAAAGCAAAACAAAACAAAATAGCAGTTACCTCTGGGTAACTGGGTAGGGGGAAGGTATTGACTAGGAAGGTACATGAGGAAACCTTGTAGATTGATGAGAATGTTTTATATCTTGATCTGGGTGATAAGTGGGATATATACAGAAATAACAGTTCATCAATCCATACATTTAATATTTGTGCCCTTTACTATATGTATCCTATACATTCATTAAAAATAAATTGGTAGATAAAAAGTATAAAAAAAAAGTCTCCCTAGCCTAGAGATAAAAGCATTTCCAAAGTTTTTGACTCTCTGGTTTTCCCTTTTAGCGTCTTCCTTTATGTAATTTCCCAGACAAACATATATCAACTGAGTCCTTTTTCAGTCTGTGTAAAAGGAAAGCCACCACTGATGAAGAAGCACAGATTCATTATGGACCTGCGTGGGGTGGAAATCTCATTACTGCTGGGATTAGACATCATCCGGCACGTTGTTAGGCTAATGTGGCAATGACTGACCCAGGATTAAAATGTCTGTGTGCTGGTAGCAACTTGCGGTGACATAGGCCGTCAGTGGTGAGGGGGAAGGTCATGGTGCCATTTTTGTAATATAATTTTAAAGCAACAAAAAACTCATTTGAGATTAGGTTGAGAGGGTCAGTCAGCACACTTATGCTTTTGCCTGCCAAAGGTTAAGAGTATTGGAAGATCACTTTGAGTCACTAAATTACCTCATTTTATCTGAATATTAGCTTAGAGACAGGTATTATTGGCATTAGTCTATTAATGGGGGCATGGGTCACATTGAAGCTGGAGAAATTCATTCAGTAGAGGAATAATGGTAGGTAATTAAAATATTTGACTTTTTGCCTATAACGTTTTTTAAATCTACATATTGGCTATACTTTTTTCCATGAGGCAATTTGTCAAATTTGTCTACATGTAAAGACATTTAAATAGAAATTATATCTTTATTATTTACTTTAGTACCATTGTTGCTATTTTGAAATGTCAGCCACTAAATCCTGAATGTTTTATATTCTAAATAAAGAGAAATTTTGATGTTTAGCTGATTATTTTTTTATGTATGTGAACAGGCATTTTAGATAAATAGCAAATATTTATCAGGTCATTAAATATGAAATGTGCAATTTCAAATCAAAAGTTTAGTTTGTTATATCTCAAACAAGAAGCAGTGCAATTAATCAAGGTATGTGCCTAAAACTATCGGCACAGTATTGCCATCTTAATGGTAGCTTGTTTATGCTAGCAGCAAAGAAGCTTGGAGATCAAGTGACAATTAAATCACGAAAGGCGTTTTCCACAGCCTATTGAGAATTGAATATTTTTCCTTGCAAGAAGTGGTCCAAAGCCTGGAAGAAGTGGTGGTCAGTTGGTGTAAGGTCTGGTGAATACAGCAGATGACAGAGAGTTTCCAAGTCTAGCTGCTGTAGTTTGAGCAGCATTGTTTGTGCAACATGTGGTCTTTCAAGAGCATTGACATGTCTCTATTGACCAATCTCAAGCTGTTTAATCACAAGCATCCTCATCATTTTGTCCAGTTGGTTGTAGTAGACATCTTCTGTAATTGATTGACCAGGTTTCATGAAGCTGTAGTGGATAATACCAGCGCTGGCCACCACACAGACACCATTAGCTTTTTTGGATGAATATGCTGTTTTGGACTGTGTTTTGGGACTTCATCTTTATCCAACCATTGTGCTGAAAGCTTGTGATTGTCAAAAAGAATCCATTTTTTGTCACATACAACAATATGGTGTAGAAATGGTTCGCCTTTATGTTGTGATAGCAAAGGTAAGCTTCGAGACAATTTCTCTTCTGACACTCATTTAAGTTATACAGAACCCAATCTATTCAGCTTCTTTACCTTGCTGATTTATTTCAAATGGTCCACTTTTTTTTGAGACAGGGTCTCACTCTGTCACCTTAGCTAGAGTGCCGTGGCATCAGCCTAGCTCACAGCAACCTCAAAGTCCTGGGCTCAAGCGATTCTCATGTCTCAGCCTCCCGAGCAGCTGGGATTAATGGTACACACCACCACACCCAGCTAATTTTTCTATTTTTAGTAGAGATGGGGTCTAGCTCATGCTTAGTTAGGCTGGTCTCGAACTCCTGACCTCAAGCAATCCTCCCGCCTCAGCCTCCCAGAGTGCTAGGATTACAGGCATAAGCCACTGTGCCTGGCCTAAATGGCCCAATATTGTTTGAAATGTAACGTCAAACCTTGCTGCTAATTCATGTGTATGTTGAGGTGGATTTGCTTTCACTGCAACTTTCAGGTCATCATTATCCACCTCGGTGTCAGGTCACACACGTGGCTCATTTTCAAGATTAAAATAATCAGAATGGAACTTCTGGAACCGTCAACATACTATGCGTTCATTAGCCACATTCTTCCCAAACACTTCATTGATATTTCGAGCTGTCTGCACAGCATTGGTTCCACGATGGAATTCATATTAAACAATAACACAAATTTTGACTTATCCACAGTTTCACAAAAATTGCTCTAAAAAAAATTTGAAAGATAATCACAAGCCAAAAACCATGTGTTTGAAAGAATAGAGATGTACCTTCACAATAAAAATAAAACAAGAGGTGCCAAAGTGAAAATGTCAACTGTCAAACTTAATACCTAAGGAAATTGGACATTTCATACTTAATGACCTAATACATTTTCCACTTCATAAAGTAGTAAAATGTATTATATGTATGAATCTAATAATTCAAATGGTACTGATTTTCAATAAAAATTATAATCAGCTTTAAATAGAATGGCATGTTTTCTATTATTAAATTTCTATATGTAGTATTCAATAAAATAGAACTGTTTTTACCTCCATAAATTACAACAACAGCAAAAAAAGTCAGGCAGCCACTGTGAGTGGCTTTTCTTTAGGCAAAAGAGATATCTTTTAGTTCAGTTTTTAAACACATTCATTATATAACATGCTAATTTTTGGGGTCATTCTGACTGCAGAGATGACTTAGGATATGCCCATACTATGGCTCACAGGTCTTTAGTTTACCCCTAACTTCTGGCATATATTGTTAGAGAGAGCACACATGAGAGCACTATGACTTATGTGTGTGTCCCCTCCAACTCATGTTGAAACTGGATTGCCATCGTAACAGTATTAGGAGGTGGGATCTGTAAGAGGTGATTAGGCCGTGAGGTCTTTGCCCTCATGGATAGGATTAACACTGTTATAAAAGGGTGAGTTTGGCCCCTTTTTGCTTCTTTTGCCCTTCTACCTTCTGTCATGTAATGACACAGCAAGAAGGCCCTCACCAGATGCTGGTGCCTTGACGTTAGACTTCCCGGCCTCCAGAACTGTGAGCCGATAAATTTTTGTTTATAAATTACCCAGTCTGTGGTATTCTATTTTATCAGCACAAATGAGCTGAGAGTGAGAGAGAGAGAATACAAGTGGGGAATTTATAGAAACTAGCCAAGATTAAGTAGAACCAAAGAATGCAAACTATATACATTCAAATTTTATACCTGGTGAACTATAAAAATAGCCTTTGAAATACATAGACTAGAGAAAACTCTAAGAATTTCTTGGCTATGGAGAAATCCCTTTAATTATGAAGGAAGAAGGTACATAGTATGTAGTGACTGTATTATGGATTTATATTTGTTGGCTTCTATTCAGAAATATCTTTTGGCACAAGGAGGGAAACTTAGACACGGCAACAAAAAGAATTCCCTCACCCTCTCATTGGTTGGAGTTTGGGTAAACATATGGATAAACATCAAAGATAGAAGCTTGTTTCCAAAGTTATTCTCCTCTGCTATAGAAAATGGCTGATTTTTTCCTAACTCCCGGCTGTATTGGGTATGGGTGGCTTTGCTACAACTTGCCTAGAAACTATGAGTGCATTCATTCATTTATTCAATTGTCCTTTAAAACTTACTATATCACAATGAGGGGATGATCAGGCTAAAAGGGAGCTTTTCTTCAGCCCCACTGAACTTTGGGTGCACCCTTGACAAAGTCGACATGGGCCAAATGGAACATAAGGCTCACCACATCTTGCTCAAGAATGTTGGAGAATCTATAACTTTATTGTGTGTGATTCACATTCTCCTGATGGAGTTGCTAATAAACCTTTGAGGCTGGTGAAACATGGACAGCAGCCCAAGTTCGAGTACGGGCACGTCTTCAGAGAGCAGGTTCTCCCTAAGAAAAGTTCAGGGGAGGAGCTGAGGTCAGCCTATTGTGAGCTGTGTATTCAGTTAACATCACAAGCAGGGGGCTGATCAGGGATGGGCTTCCCGGGACAGTAAAAAGTACCTCATGTTTCTATAGAATATTTTTGACTGTAAACCTTAGAGAGCAACCAGTGACTTGTCTGAGTGTGATGTGAAGTTTCATTTTTGTTTTCCTCGAAGTATTTAATAGCTGTATGCTCTCCTTTTTTCTTTCTTAATGACTATTCATAAAACATATAAGGAATCTGTGGGGTTTAGTAAAAGGATGGATTTCATACTTTAAGACAGTCAAAAGTAGTCTTTTCCTAATACATTTTTACTTGTTCCCTTTAATTCTTCAATCACTTGATCAAGAAATATTCAAGTGATAATGGTTTGCCCAAAACAACTTTTCTCCATGCTGTCTAAAATTTAAGTTTCAAGGATTTAATGTGCCAATATATATATTTTATTCAGTTATAGTCATTTGTCACTAACATCTTTTGATCAATCTTTTGGAGGATGGATGTAATTGAAACTTCCGGGGTCAATTCTTTGTAAGCTTGACATTTTTTTCTTTTTTCCTTTTATTTATTTTTTAATGGACAAAGAAAGATTGTATGTATTTATCATGTACAACATAATATTTTGAGATAGGTATGCATTATGGAATGACTAAATCGAGCTAATTACATATATATTACCTTGCATACTTATATATTTTTTTTTTTTGTGATGAGAATACAGACTCTGCTTTCTTAGCAATTTTCAAGAACGTAATACTTTGTTATTGACTATAGTCACCATGTTGTAGAGTAGATCTCTTGAACTTATTCCTCTTACCTAACCCAAACTGTGTACCCTTTGACCAACATCTCTCCAACCCACCTTTCCCCTTGGAGCCCCATTTACTCTTTAGTTCTATGAGTTTGACTTTTTTGGAGTCCACATGTAGGTGGATTATGTGATATTTGCCCTTATATGCCTGGCTTATTTCACTTAACGTAATGTTTTCCTGGTCCATCCATGTTGTGTCAAATAACAAGATTTCCTTCTTTTTTAAGGTTGAGGTCACTTGACATTTAGTGAGTGCCTGCTGAGTACTTCAATCCTGCATGAATTAAATTTAGAAAACTGGACAACTGAAAGACCCTTCTTTTGAGTAGAACCAAAAGATTTCCTCGCCTCAAAAATGAGACTGTGAACTTTCTTCTCCCACCCATTCTCCTTTCCAGTTTATGAGGCAGTTTTTTTAATGTTTTTTTATGCTAACCATGGTGGAAAGTTTACTAGTGAACTTTATCTATGTAACTGGTAGAAAGTGCAAAGATGAAAAACAAAACAAAGTGAAAACACTTTTCTCCATGGCAAAATCCTCCTCCAACACTACCTCTTTTGTGAAGTACTGCTTTTCAAGGTGTTGAATTAAGAGCTCTCTGAACTACATTCCAACACAGCACACAGCATGTACACTGTGTGCTGGCCATGCTCCTAGGTGAGATGTTTGGGTGGATTCCTTACAGGAAGACAGTATGGGATGGAGGCAAGTAAACAGGGCTTGCTATCTCTGTGATCTCAGACAAGGCACTCACACTTGCTAAGGGGGCTCCATTTTGACATTGGTGTATTAGTCAGGGTTCTCCAGAGAAACGGAATCAATAGGATATATATATACACACACATACATATATAGACACACACATATGTGCATATATACACGTACACACATATATATGTGTGTATATGTATATGTAAGGAAATTTATTCTGTAGATTGGCACAAGGGCTTATGGAAGCTGAGAAGTCCCACCATCTGCCATCTATAAGCTGGAGGATCAGCAAAACCAGTAGGATAATACAGTCTGTGTTTGGAGGCCTGAGAACCAGGGGAGCTAATGCTGTAATGCCCAGTCTGAGTTCAAAGGACTGAGAACTGGAGTGGGGAGGGGTGTAACACTGGTATAAGTTTCAAAGTTCAAAGGCCCGAGAACCAGGAGCTCCAACATCCAAATTCAGGAGCAGACGGATGTCCCAGCTCAAGAAGAAAGAGAATTTATCCTTTCTCCACCTTTTTGTTCTATGAGGGCCCTTAATGGACTGGATGGTGCCTGTCCACATTTGGTGAGAGTAGATCTTTACTCAGTCTACTGATTCAAATACTGATCTCTCTGGAAACATCTTCACAGACACAGAGAAATAATGTTTTACCAGCTCTCTGGGCATCCCTTAGCTCAGTCAAATTGACACATAAAATCAACCATCACAATTGGTAAAATGGGAATAATACCAACCCGAGGGTTTTTTGTGAGTTTAATCTTGATCATGTATGTATAGTGCCTGGTGAATAGAAACCACTTAAAAAAGGTGGCTGTTGCTATTATTTTGTGTAAACTTAACTTGATTAATTGATAACATTACTAACTAAAATCTTGAGGTCTGTAGGGAAAGATAGCTTTCTTTCTCTGGTCTCCTTTTTTCATTCTAAGATAACATCTCTCATCTTCTGTCTCCTTTAAAAAATGTTACACATTTTAAATGATGAGCCTTAGGCATGTCTAATTTCCCACTAGCATGGATTTTCTAATTTTAGATATAATCCCTGATGTATGCCAAGTAGGTAGCAATTATTGTTAGACTTGTCAATATCAAGTTGTCAGTGGAGAAGGTATTCTCAAATTGAAAGCTTCTTAAACATGACTTAAGGTCCACAGTATCACAAGAGATATAGTATAACCCAGTGGCCATTTCTACAGAATGAAACACATTAACAAATAAATACTGAAATTGCTGTGATAAATTTATTTGCCATGGAAGCATGATATGTAATTACTTTATAACAAATTATTATAATTAGTTGGTATATTTAATTATTGTAATTGTAATTCTGAATTTTGTATTATTTTATATCCAATAGTTTGATTTGTAAATTTTATAAAAAGTGACTTTATATCTGTTGCAGTTGTTATAATTGAGAAATAAGTACTATATTAAGTTAAAAACATTCACATGGGGAAGAGATGCCTTTTTCTAATTTGGAAGGAGGTTCTGTGTGGACTAGTAGAAGCCAGTCCTTGTTGATGAGGGTGGAGATCCACATACCACAGCAGTCCTAAGGGAGAGAAAATACAAAGGAGGAACAACATTTGGCTCCTTCCTTTAAGGAGCTTCTAGCCTAGTGTAGAGTTTTGCAGTTTAACGTTTATTGTAAAGCAATACTTCTTACCAAGTTGTGTGGCAGTGGCTTAATGTGCAGAATTTTACTTTAAAACAAACACAGCAATGTAAAACTCCCCTACCTTACAGCAATGAAGCAAAAGAGGGTGAAAAATGGAAACCACTCACTGTTAGGTATAAACATTAGGTTACATTGTGTGTTTCTGACTGTTTAACACACACAGGTAGAGCCAAGAAGCTTCACAGACCATGCTGGGATTAGCTTTATGTCTTAAGGACAAATATTAGTCAGGTTGACAGCTTGTTATTTTTGATAGGACCCGTCAGCTCTATAATCAGCAAAAACATAAACTTCAGCTCTGTAATCTTCAGCTCTACGCATTGACAGGACCTGTCAGCTCTATAAGCAGCAAAAACGTAAACTTTAGGTACAAAAATGAATTCCTCAGAATGAAAGCTTATTGGTTTTTAAACAAAAACACAAAAGCCTCTACAATTATATAAAGTTTTTTTTTTTTTTTTTAGAAATGAACTTTGAAACACATTGAGGCTGTTTGAAGGTAAAAGAAGAGCTGTTTATGAACCAATGATGAAAGTGTGTCAAGGGCCACAGGTATTTTGCAATAGACATCTGGTGATCTCATTAGAATTTGAAAGCACCTTGAAGAAAAGAAGTTCTTTAAAATAAGAAGGATTGGCTGAACTTGAGTGAGGTGAGTCACACCTGGAAGCAAGGATGTGAGGGAGGTTCTTGCACACAAGTGGTGCTGTGTAGACTGGTAGGAGTCAGTACTGCCATCAATCTAGTTATTGGTTATTGTTATAAGTCTTTTGAAAGACTCAAGTTTATACAGGCAGTGATCCAATGCAACCATCCCTTTTTAAATCTTGTACATGTCCTTGACATATCCCTGTACATTTGAAAGCTTTTTGTTCTGTTCTAGAATCAGAAAGTTAAATAGGTCAGTGATAGAATATCCAGTCTGATAATTGTTTATTGATTTGTGGAATAACTTAACTCCACCCTGGATAAATTCATTTTTATATAATACAATGGACCTGTCGACTCTTACAGGAATAAAGGCCAGGCTTTACTAAGCATAGTAGGTATTATTTGGCTTTCTTCCTCTAGAATTTAGCATAAACTTTCCTGAAAGTAGAATCTTCTATAAAAATTCCATGTAGTTGATGAATATGAAGATGCTGAAATAAAGCTAAGAGCAGAAATAAATAAAATATAAAATGAATAAAACAACATTCAAGATCAAAGTTTGTTCCTCAAAATAATGAATAAATTGAGTAAACTACTGACATGATTTATTTAAATCAATTTATGTATTTATTTATTTATTCAAAAAGGAAAGTAAATATTAGTAAAATCAGTAATACAAAAGATCATTGATAATACAAAGACATTTTAAATAATTTCTGTATTTTTATTTTAAGTTTATATTAATATATTTGGTGATCAAGTTAAATAATTATAAAATTGATACAAATAAACATAAGAATTAAGAAATATAAATTGACTATTAGGAAGGAATAGAAAAAGTTACTACGCAATTTAAAAATTGACAATTGTTCTTGAAGATTTACATAACTGTGAAATTTCAAACTTCCAAAATTTCCAAAAACATGTTCTTTGGAAGATATACTTTTATAAAATATATGATGTGATTCATTTAATAGGGAAAATGCAGTTTTTAATTCAAATTATAAAAGATAAAAGGACATTTACAGACAAAGAGCAAATCTTGAAAGAGGACAGAGAAAAAGATCACTGTACCTATCAAGGAATAAGGATAAGAAGTATCCTTGCAGAAGCCATGCAAGCTTGAAGACAGTTGATTTAATTATTTAATGTGTTAAGAGAAAAACCCTTACAACCTAGAATCCTATATGTAGAAAAATTATCCTTCAAAAGTGAAAGAGGAAAAAAGAGGTTCTCAGAGCAACAAAAACTGGGGGAATTCATTGCCAGCAAACCTGTCTTGCAAGAAAGATCTCTCATTAAACAAAGTGCTATACCAATGGCAAATAAACATACAAAAAGACCATTATTTGTTGTTAGGGAATTGCAAATGAAAACAACAATAAGCTGCCACTACACACTTATCAGAATAGATACAAACTCCCCAAACTAATAATACTAATTTCTGGAGAGGATGAAGAGCAAAGTAACTGTCATTCATTGCTGGTGGGAATGCAAAATGGTACAACCACTTTGGAAGATAGTTTGGGATTTTTTTTTTTTTTTTTTTTTTTACAAAGCTAAACATAGTCTTACTGTGCAATCAAACAATCATGCTTATAGGTATTTATCCAACTGCTTTGAAATCTTATGTCTATGTTCACACAAAAACATGCATGCAAATCTTTAGAGCAGCTCTATTCATAATTGCCAAAAATGTCCTTCAATGAGTGAATGGATAAATGAAATGTAGTACATACATACAATAGAATATTGTTCAGTGATAAAAAATTATCTATCAAGCCACAGAAAGACTTGGATGAATCTCAAATGCATACTGCTTAGTGAAAGAAGCCAATCTTAAAAGATTGTATACTGTACAACTCTCATTAAATGACATTCAGGAAAAGGCAAAACTATAGTGATGGTAAAAGGGTTTAGGAGAAAGGGCTGACTAGCACAGGGGATTTCTTAGGGCAGCGGTGAAACTATTCTGTTTGATACTGTAATTGTGGATACATGACATTATTACATTTGTCAAAATCTGCTGAACTTTATATATAGTACAAAGAGTAAACCTTAAGGTAGTAAAACTTTAAAAAATCTTTTAGGAGGTTGGGCGATCTCAGAATGGAATACAGAATGTGACAGAACAATCTAATAGTATTATAAATTTATGAAACAACCTTAATGAAGGGGTAGGAGGAAAAATTTCTGACCTAAGTGTCTTTGGAAATGAGTGGAGTGGAGACTAAAAGCGAAAGAAACTGTACGTAAGTACTGTACTTTAGATGGTAAAGTTATTTCTATGGGGCACTGGCTAAAAATTCTGATACTGCTACACATGGACACTGGAGTTGATCAATTAATTAAATGGATAGCTAATGGAGGAGCCAGGTTCTCACTGTTGGAGTAGGAGTATACCAATAAGCAAGGAGAAGAAACTAGAACCATCCATGTGGTGTTGGATTAAAGATGATAACATTGGGATGAACTCATGTTTAGCTTACTATTGGTTACATTTAGAAATACTTATAGCTATGAATATATTCAGGGATTAGTTTACGTACATTTTCTTGCTTTGTCTGATTAAAGAGGCTAGAAGCAATGACATTCCAATTGCAATGAGCACACCTATTGCCCAGATGTTGGTCTCTAATACTGTTCTCTAATAAAAGGAACGACAACTTCTTAGAGAAATGGCTGGTTGTAAGACTGGGGAAGGAAATCTACAAGATGAGCCTAAAGTATCTTGTAGTGTTATAAAGTAAGGAAGTGCTAAAATAAAACAAACAAACATAACCCACAGTGACAGTATGTTAATGGGGTCAATGAAAAGAGCTCTGAGTGACCAAAGCTGGAGTGATTTGAGCAACAAAATAAAGTCATTGGGTTGTAGCCCAAATTATATTAATAAAAAATAGATATCCATGAGTTCATGAATATGTAATAAATAATTGAATAAATACATAAATGGGAGAAAAGAGACAAATCTCCCATACAGAAGAATTCCAAATAATTAATGTAGATTTCTCTGCCCTTAAAGAGGTGGAGCATAACTCTCCCTTCTTTAACTGTGGGTTGTACACGGTGACTTCTTCCCCACAAGGACCATATGGGAAGATGGGGAGACAGGCAACTTTACTGTGAGGAAACCTGACCAACACTGCCTCATCCAGGGGATCAAGGTCAACATTGATAGTGGTAAGTCACGTTGATCACATGTACCCTTGGTACGTGATATAAATGGCAATGTACTTCTGATGTATTCCTCCCCAAAACCCCAAACCCTAATCTTATCATGAAGATAAAACATGAGATAAATTCCAGTTGAGTGATGCATTAGTCAGCTAGGGCTGCTATAGCAGAACACCGCAGACTGGGTGGTTACACAGCAGAATTTATTTATCATGGTTCTGTTCTGGAACTGGAAGTCCAAGATCAGGGCACCAGCATGGTCGGGTCCGGTGAGGGCTGTCTTCCTGGCTTGCAGATGGCCTTCTCACTGCATCCTCACGTGGTGAAGAGAGAGCTCTGCTAGAAGGGCAACAGCACTACTGGACTAGGGCCCTGCTCTTATACCCTCATTTAACTTTCTTCGCCTCCCATGGGCCCTGCCATCTCCAAATAAGTCACATCGGGGGTGAGAGCTTTAACATACGAATTTTGAGAGGACCTAATTCAGTTCACAGGGGGGACATTCTACAAAATACCTGACCAATGCTTCTCACAGTATCAATCAAAAACAAGGTAAGTCTGAGAAACTGTCACAGTCCAGGGGAACCTAAAGAGACATATTGACTAACTGTGATGTGGTACCTGGATGGGGTCCTGCCCCAGAAGGAGGAAGTTAGGTCCAAACTGGGGTGATCTGAACAAAGTGTGGACTTTGGTTAGTGATGACAGATCTGTATTGGTTCATTAATGGTAACCAATGTCCATACTAATGTCATATTTTACTAATGGGGGAAACTGGTTTCAGGCTATGTGGGAACTCTGTACTAGCCTCACAATTTTTCTGTAAATCTAAAACTGTTCTAAAAACAAAGCATATTATTAAAAAGCTGTGTATCATTGGATTAAAAAGAGAAAACGTAATTACATTCAGATTTCAGAAGTATCTACAGACCATTTTAAGAGAATGGAAGATGACAGATCAGAAACACTGGGACAATAGAAAATAGCTGGAACATTGCAGGGACAAATTAAATACTGCAGGGACAACTGGCAATCGGTACAGAGAAAGATGGAATTAGTGACAAATGTACCATATATTACAGTAAGAAATTCCAGATTTCTTAAAAACAAAAGCACTAAAAACCCAGAAGGACATCAGATACTTATCCTAACTCCTTTTAAGGATATACAGTCACTCACTGCATAAGGACATTTTGGTCAAAGACAGGCTGCATATACGATGGTGGTCCCATGAGATTATAATACTATATTTTTTTACCAACTTTTTATATGGTTAGCTATGCCCAAATACTTAGCATTGTGTTACGGCTGTCTACTGTGCAAGTTTGCAGCCTAGGAGCAATAAGCTGTCCCATCAAGCCTTGGTGTGTAATAGGCTTTACCGTCTATGTTTGTTTAAGTACGTGCTATGATGTTTGCACAATGAATGACACATTTTTCAGAACATAGAAAACTATTCTCAGAACTGTTCTATTCTCAAAACTGTTTTAGGTTTATGTTAAGTGACACACGACTGTATATCTGTTTTCTTCTTTTACCTAAATTTGACATTCTATTTCTGTTTATGTTTTCCCATGGCCTAAATTCCTAACTCTATTATGACATTATTGTGTGTATGTTATATTGTATGTATACTCTGTAAACATTTTCTCCTACTGTTTTAGGACAAGATAAAAAATTTATAATTGAAAAATAAACTCCCAACTGTTGAAGAAACTGGGGATATCACTATAGATAAGGTGGAAGCTTCTGATACATTTCTGCCTTTTTTGACCTATTTTAAGCTCTTTTTCCCCTAACAAACCACATCATAGCCCACACGGAGGTAAGAACTAGTGACAGTGCAATTCATCCCAAACTGACCCGGACTACTCTCAATTTGATCCACCTCTGGGTCCTCAGTAGCTCTCTGGCCTGTGGTTGACCCCAGTCCTTCTGGTTTTGCATTCTGATTGGCTGCCTTCTCTAGCTCCAGCGATCTCACTTAGCAAAGCTTCTCTTAGACTCTCCATTGTGGGCTGTGCAGGGCGCTGTCTGACTGGTCTTTTGGCCTGGCCCAAGGATCCTGCCTGAGAACTGCCCATGGGCAACCCCGTTGGCTATGATCTGATTTCCCAGGCTCTGCCTGCATCTCGGGGTCTGGCCTCAGACAAGGGACTTCAAATACATAAAGCTAAACAAGTTCTGTATAACAAATAACAATGGGTCAAGATTTTAAAGAAAACAGAATGACAAAATCATGGACAAAATTTGTTACAAAGGTATACATGCTATATATAAGAAAAATACAATACAAAATAATACAACAGTGGTAGACATTTTATAAAAATTTGTATAAATGTATCATACCAATGCTAAGAGCCAATTCAATATGGAGATGAAAAGACAGTATGTGTGTTCAGAAGGAAAGTGAGGGGAGAAATCAGCATGTGACAAAATGCATGGTTTGGCTCAAAATTGACAGTTTGAATTCTAAAACAGCATTTAGGTACAATTTGGTACCTATTTGAATATCATAACTCAACACTTATAGCAAAATACGATGGCAGTGGGCGCTGGCGAAGGCACAATTGTGCTGAGCAGCCAGCATTGTAAATTGCTGTAGCCCTTTTGGAGAGTGGGCTGGCAAAATTAAAACAAAACAAAACAAAACAAAAAATTACCACCGTTCCTCCATTTTAATGTGGTCATCTCCACTCTGGGATTCAACTCATGGCATTGATGCTCTGACCAGGCCCTAAGGAGTCTTAGAGGGAAAGGGGGTGGGTAAAGTTAGGGTTTGTCTAGGCTTGGTCCTTTGCCACTGTGTGTGTGTGTTTTAATTAGGCTCTCAATTAAAATTTGGTTAAACAGATCGTTTAGAAGAAGCTAAAATTTAGTAGAGGTTTGTGCTTTGCAGAGGCATCCGCAAAAAGAAAAATGTAAATTATATGAAGATATTAAAAGCAGTGCAGTTTAAAATAGCAGAAAATTGGATACAATGCCAAATGCAAAAAGAAAAAAAAAAAGGCCAACAACAATAGCATCATGAAAGAGTGCCACATAATATTGTATGCCACAAACAAGGCAAGCGTGGGGTCTATTTAGGTACAAAGGCATATTAAATGAAATTTAAAAAAGCAGAATACAAAACAGAACATTTGCATGATGCAATGACATAAAAATGTACTTATGTATGTACAGTGACAGAATTTGGAAGACAATTTAGAGAAACATAAATAGAGCTTAATGTTCTTCAATTCCCTTTTTCTATAAAAATGATTGTATGTATTTTAAAAAATATTCTGTACATATATAGGAGAATATGACTTATTTGGATCAAACTTACTTAGATGAATGAGTCCATTAAAATTACTGTAATTTATTCATGTACAAGGGTAAAATACCTGTTTTTATAAATGTCTCTAAACTTAATAAAAGGCTCTGAGCATGCCGGTTGAATTAGTTTGATATTGTAAACCAGGTTCCCCAGACATTCGCAAGCACATGTTTGTGTACTCAGATGCATAAACAGCAAAATGATAGATCTTTTTCCACGTGGGAGTGTTTTCGCATTTCAAAGTCAACATGCAAAGAAATACACAGATGTATATGCAGCTGGAGAACAGTCATGTTTTCCTTTCCCATCCTCGTAATGACATTTTAATTCTCAGCTTTTGTCTGGGTTGGATAGTTGGGTTCCAGCGTGGTCTCGACGAACTGTAATTTTAAGGTTACACATGGTGACAAGTTAATCTGACATTTGAAAATGATGAGATGGAATGGGGGAAGAAAAAACCTTTCAAGATAAAATAATGCAAGTTCTGATAAGAAAACCGAATGATGGTGGTGGAGGGTGAAGTTACGTCAGGACCTTTTTTTTAAAACTGAAAGAGGTTAAAAGTGTCAAGGGGACAAGATGACTTGGCAAGTGTCTAGGTTAGGAGATAAACCCAGATTCCTCCCTAGAAAGAAACTGAGGACCTCGTTTCCACATCCAGGAGAGCAACGTGAGGGAGAGGGAAGAATCAAGTGAGAGCTGCTGGCAGAGACTGGACTCTGGGTTGAGAAGAAAGAGAGAAATGTTCATTGATTCATTTATTTTCTAGCTCTGTGATCCAGGGTGAGTTGACTTCTCTGTGCCTTAGTTTTCTCATCTGTAAATGGGCCAGATGATTGCACCTACCTCCCAGGGCTGCTGAGGAATCAAAAGAGATTGCACATGTCAGGCAAGGAGTATGTTCTCAATCTGTGTTAGCTATTGTGATTATTGGCAGAAATGGTTGCCAGACTTCTCTGATGACTGGGAAAAACCATCATAAAATGGAAATCTCTTTAATATAATCTGGGTTACAGAAAAATCTCAGAGCCTGCTGAGTGGGTGCTACATTTCTACTTAGTAGGGTGTACGAGAGATTTGTGGAGGACAACTAAACCGTTTAACCAAATTGCAGAGGGAGTGTTCACCAAGATGCAAAGTCTGGTTGTCGGCTTACGTCACTGTGTGTAGCAATTTGAAAAAGTTTACTGTGTTTTGGTCATGGTTCTGACCCCAGTGACTTGCAATAAAAAGGGACACAAAGCACAAGGCTGGTCATTAGGTCAGCTGATGGAGCCGTTCGCCTCAAGCTTGGAAGGCTCTTTCTGTGCAGGAGGTGAGGAAAGGGGGGTTGCTATTATTTCTTCCTTGGCTTCAGAAGGAAAGCAAAGCAATGTAGAGATAGCAAGTGTCCAAAGGTAAAGAAATTCCAAATTAAAAAGAAAAACATTCAAGTGGGAAATCAATTTTTTTTTTTTTGGGTGACATTTTAAATTTTACCCCAAAGTTTCTGCTCACGCTCTAATCTTGGAGAGTGAATTTGACAGTTGGGAAATACACAGCCAGACCAGTGGTTGAGGCCTTGGCCAAGTGCAGCGTCTATTTCTTTTCTCTTCTTTTCCTGTTACCATCTTTGTCCAGAGTCCTCTATCTGGCCATGGTAAGACCCTCCTTGATTTGGTTTTGCCTCACCTCTTCCCCCGTATTTCTCATAGTTTCATCATTCCTCTTCCCGTGCTATATATTTCAGCTAAACTTCAAAAAGCATTATTCCTCTTATGTACACAGAGAAGTTCTGCCTCCATGCTTTTTTTCATTTTTGTTTTCATTCCCAGGAGCATCCAGCTCCTCTGCCCCATACTGAAATATCCAAATACAAACAGCGCTGTGGCCGCACCTCTTCTGTGAGCCATTGGCACCCACCCCCTAGCCCTGCTCCAAGCTGAGAGGAATAGCTGCTCTCCTCTGAACTCCCTGGAGCAACTGCATCGGTCCTGGGGCACTGACCACTTTCTTATGTGTGCTTTAGTTCTTCACGTTCATCTCCTCTTCCTCAGTGCGCGGTTAAGCAATCCGAGGAGAGGGCCCGGGTCTTGGTTATCAATATTCAACGAATGAATGAATCTTCGCCTAAAGCAATACCTGATTACACTTACTGTATAAGCTAACGTGCAAAATAAGATAAATGGACACGGTGTCACATGTACAAATGTCATTGCCTCTTCATATAAATGGATCTGTCCCTTGTCTATAAATGTCAAGAGTTATATAATAACAGGGGTTTCATGATTGAGGGGAAAGGCACCCCTTACAGGTTTTATTAATGTACGTAAGGACAAAATAATACAGTATCCCAATTTAGATTTTCCATTTCTAGTCTTTCTTTATTCAGAGAAAGACTAGGAAGCTGCAGCGTGCTTCATACTTCTGCCAATAACTTATGGTGTCATCTTGGATAAATGATAATAAGAGCTAAAATGTATTCAGAAGTATAGAAAACGCAATTGCTTCTCTCTGCTCTGCTGGTCTGAACCCCCATCCTCTCTTACTGGGACCTGCAGGCACCACTGTCCCACTGTCCTGCTCCGCTGGCTTCCACCATCGCCTGCCTGTGCTCTGTTCTTAACATGGTAGCCACAGGGATCCTTTTAAGGGGCAAATCAGATCACGTCACTCTGCTCAAGTCCCTGTAACGGCTCCTTGTTTCACTCTAAGTAAACTCCAGGGTCCTGCCCATGCCTTTAAGGCCTTCTTGGTCTCGCTGGAGCTCTGGTCCCATTTGATCTCATCTCTTGCTTCTTTTCCCTCACTTGGTTCTGTCCATGTTGGCTTCCTGGCTCTTTCCAGAACATGTGCCCACCTTAGAGCCTTTGAGTTGCCTGGTCTTCTGCCTACAAATGCTCTTCCCAAATAGCTGACTCATCTCTTCCTTGTTTCCTTCAAGTCTTTGCTCAAATGTCGCTTTCTCAAGAGGCCTTTCTTGACCAGCGTATTTCAAAGTGCAGGTACCGCCCCTTGTCCTTCCCAGCAATCCAGGCTCCTTCCCCTGCTGCTTTTATTCCACAGCACGTGTCCTGGTCACTTTTTAATGTACTGTATCATTTACTTAGTATTATGTGGATTGTTTCCTGTCTGTCCCTCCCCATCAATTCTAGTAAGTTCCAGGAAGGCAGAGATACTCTATATTCATTGATATGCCTACAGCTGTGCCCGATGCATATAGGCACCCTCAGTATTGGTTGGGGGAGAGAAAGAGTGCGTGTAATGTGCTGGGCACTGGCAATCACTTCCTAGTCCTTTTACCATTTAAGCGACACAGCAACACTCAGATGTAAATATTTTTACAATCCCTATTTGAAGTTGAGGGAACTGAGGTTTATAGGGGTTAAAGTGCTCAAGGTCACATAGTTAGGGGCAAAACCAGGACGTAAATGAAGGTGATCTAACTTCAGACACCATGTCTTAACTGCTCTCCTATCCCATTCCTTAGGTGGGTTGGGACTCAGTCTCTTCTCTGTTTATTTTAATCACCATTATATTTGTCCATAAATTTAGAGGTCAAAACGCCCTAAAAATTAGTAATGAAAAACAGTATTTCCTTGTTGCTCTGCCTTTTCCCTCCTTCCTTTCTCCAGAAGGAAATTCTTATAACTCCTAGCTGAAGTTTGGTTTTTGCATTTTCCTCCATATTTCTGAATAATAACCCACTATTTCTGTTCCTTGATTTTTTCCTCCAGTTTTAGACATTTTCCTACTGACTTCCTACATTGAAAGATGAGAATTTTAGCCCTCTTTCCTCCCCTTTCTGTCCTATTCTCCTGCCCTCTTATAATTTTGGTTAGATTAGTAGACAGGTTTCTGTGATTATTACCTCTGACTTTATTAATAGATGAGCCATGTAATACACTATTTTTTCCTTCCCTGCATAACTTTCTGTATTCCTTGGAGTTGTGTTAAATTTGCTTATTTATCATTGTACTTTTCACTATTTGAAACTGAAGGCTGCCACCATTTTTCTAAAATTTTTTGAGCCCTTGAATATCCAAAAATAACTGTATTTTACCTTGGCATTTGAATGATGGTGTGGCTATTTATAGAAATTTAGATTGGAAGTAATTTTCCTTTAGAATTTTGAAGACATTACTCTATTACTTCCTAGTTTTCAGTTGCTTTTGGTCTTTTGAAGCTATTTCACTTTCTGATTTTTCTGTATAGGACTTTACTCCCCTCTCTCCGGAACTGTGTTTGCTCTTCCCTTTCCCCCCAGGGCTCGGCAATTTCTCAGCCATGCACTTGGGTGTGGCTCTATTTTCATTCCTCACACTCAGCACTCAGACCCGTGTTCTCCGGTTCTTGGAAATTCTTTTAAATTTTTTTTTTTTTTTTTTTGAGACAGAGTCTCACTCTGTTGCCCCGGCTAGAGTGAGTGCCGTGGCGTCAGCCTAGCTCACAACAACCTCAAACTTCTGGGCTCAAGTGATCTTTCTGCCTCAGCCTCCCAAGTAGCTGGGACTACGGACAGGCATGTGCCACCATGCCCGGCTAATTTTTTGTATATATTTTTAGTTGGCCAATTAATTTCTTTCTATTTTTAGTAGAGACGGGGTCTCACTCTTGCTCAGGCTGGGTTCGAACTCCTGACCTTGAGAGATCTGCCCGC